>MCFE01000685.1:0-45749 GCA_002104905.1 Basidiobolus meristosporus CBS 931.73
TTTCCATATTCAGGCTTCTTTTGCCAATTATCTTTCATTTTGAGACACCAGTCCTAAGCTTCCTAGCTCAATTTCTAAGAGATTCCTTCTGGAACCTTCTACTACCTTCCAGAAAGTTCCTGACCCTTCCAAACCACTGTTACACAATGGAACATTCCATGGAAGCTTCCCATTGTATTTTTCATAGTCCAGTACTATATATGGAAATACCAGGTCACATGACTTAGTCACATGATCAGGTGACCTAATCCACTTCCCCATCCTGTCTCAGTGCCGTGCCATCTATGTCATTTTCCCCAGCACCATTGCTGTGCCTCACCCCACAACCCCATTAGTATTAGCCAATATCTCTTGGCATCAGTATAACCAAAAAGTATATATAGTCCTATCCCCCCTTAAGTATTCCTCAGTCTGATAAACACAGGTCTTGAATAAACAGCCTTGCCTTGAATCCTGCCTTGCCTTGATGGTCCACACCTAAGTCCTTCCCTGCCATGCCTAGCTTTTCCTCCTGCCTTGTGTCTATTCATAACAGTTAGTATGCCCACAGATTCCATCTTATCTACTAGCAGGGTAATTCTGTTAATTAGATTTTTCATTTCTTCTCCTGGCAGCATCTTTGTAGTATAAAGTTTTTGTCTCAGATACATTTTCTTAGCAGCTGAACATGACTGGTAGGTGTCTTCTAATGCCTTCCAGGCTTTTTTTGCTGTCTTTGCTCTTGAGCATTGAATTAGCAATTTGTCTTTAACATTAAGGCAAATGTAGTTAAAGACACTTTGTTCTTTATTCTGGTACCTCAAGGCTTCCCCTCCCATGTCTTTAGGAGGGCATTCTTCCCCCATGACAATATCCCAAAGGCCTCTTTCTTGTAGCAGGATCTTCAACTTCACATTCCACACTTGGTAGTTAGATCCATCTAACTTTTCAGCAGAGGGAAAGATTCCAGTAATAGCAGTAGTAGACATTGCAGAGAGTGACAGCTTGGGGCTCATAACCTTTTGTAAGAGTCTTGGAGATATTGGAAGTGATTGGGAAGACAAGTAGATTATGTGGTTTTCACTTAATGATTTATTGAATGTAAAAGTAGTATTTATACTTTTACCTGGTCTTGGCATAACAAACACGTAGAATAGGTCAAGGAAGGTCTCAAGAACATGTGTGCAAAGTTTGGGGCTGTTTGGACAACTTATCTAATTTTCATGTTTTGGGTAAATATTCTAAGTAAATCCCAACAAGGAATTTGGTCAGTATTCTCTAGGATATGAAGGTAATGATCTAAGTGACTAAGTTAGGTGAATATTTAGGTGGAAATACAAATCTTTACAATAGTTATTGTATACTTAAAACATTTTCACCAAAATATCAGGTACCCCAACCATGAAAACTCTCAAAGTTGTCCAAACAGCCCCAAACTTTGCACACATGCTCTTAGGACCCCTCTTAGCCTAGTTTGCATGTTAGTTATGCCAAGATCATGTAAAAGTATCAATACTACTTTTACATTCAATCAATCATCAAGTGGAAACCCCATGATCTACTTGTTCTTCTCATCACTTCCAGTATCTCCAGGATTCTTACAACACCAACAAGGATGTTACAGCCAAAGCAGTTAGCTCATTTACTGCAATATAAATCACCATGTTAACAAAATGCACAAGTGTTGAATCAAGCAAATATTATCAATCAAGCCAACATACATTTACCAAGAAAATGGATATACCTAACTTATGACAAGCCAAATACCACTATCTCAATTCATCAACTCGGCATGCAACTGTCACCTGACTGCCTAAAAGATGGAGAACGGTGTATATAGTTCACCCCAATTTCCGAAAATCAAACCACTCATTGGGATTACCAAGACCAAACAAAAAGAGCACAATGATGTATAGGCAATAGGCCCAAAACCACAGATGTACGTATGACCATCAGCTGAGGGCTTTTTTTTGAACCCTAGGAAAAAGATGTGACGGAGATGGATGCCAATTTCTGCCACTGTTGGCCCATGTTTTTGTGGGAAGCCATCCATCAATCGCTCTTGGTAACTCCCCTGCGATATGTGAGTGGGTGCTTTGGAAATCATCGCACCTCTGAAATCGAAATTGTTGAATGGAACAGTTTTGTCCAACGCTGGTATCCCGTGATCCAGCCCCATATGGGTCCGTAGTCCATTGTTAATACGAGCATGAGCATCATGCAATGTGACAATTTGTTGGCGGTGGTGTGCAGTGCCAGTATCAAATTGCTGAGTATGAATCGAAGTGGACCACCTGAAGTGACAATCAAGGCAATTCAAGCCGACTGGTTGCATAAGCTTGCATTTCGGCATGTGCGACAAAGCTCAGGGCTACCTGATAATATCGTCAGCAACCCACCATCCTTGACAGTGCACCAACAGGTGTGTCACGCTTCAGAAATTACGTGGAGCCGTACGATATCTCCCCAGAAATCCTGACCTTGCCTTCAAAAGCACCATTAGGTGCTCAACACTACCTTTGGGTCCGCGGCGCAATCTATCCAAATTCGCTGCGTACTCTCTGGCCTGGGAAGATGATTTCCATCTTGATGAATGATTCCGAAACCTCGACACTCACAGCATTTCGCAACCATTGCACCGATCATACTTGTTTAGTATGCAGGCTAGTGCAGCCGAGTATACTCTTCACTCGTGGCTCTTTCTAGCTGCAGCGCCTCCACAATGGGTAGGTTGTGCTCCGGTCACTAGAGTGATGCATGTTTCAAAGATTGAACGTGATTTCCCAGGTGGGATTGGTGTTACACCGTCCTCCCCTGTGACATATACGATAAGGAATGGCTCATCCTGTGATTCGACGGCCCAGGAGAACGAACCGACCACTGATCCACAGCGTGCCACCTATTTCGCACCAAGAGATGGATGCAACAATCCAAGGAATAGCATTGTGCTCTGGACATTCTGCATAGATCAACCATTCCCCTAAAATTGATGTGACCCGGCCCTGGGGGCTCGATGTGACGATCCAGATGCGGTAAGCCAGGCCTATTGTAGCGACCGAAGGGAAATTGCATTTTCGGATCGCAATTTCTCTCGAAACTCGACCCCCCAGCCAGGTTGCAAACCCATCCAGCTGGATATTTTTATGGCATCCGCACCGAAAGAGGATTCTTGGTTCGTCAGGCGGATCTCCCACTTGCCAGCCAGCGGAAGACGACTCGCTGGGCAAATGCACAACCGGCGTATATAGCAGTGGTTCGAGAGAACGCGTATTCTTACGCTGCTCTACATAGGAATAGATGGCTGTTACTCCGAATCAGGACCCCCACCTGATCGGTTTGGCTGATATGGGCCCTTGAGGGTTTGAGCGGACTTGGTCCTGGTCGATCCTCAATCCAGAGCGGGTTTTTCTTGGAAGTATTCAGGTGGGACATGCTGCATGTTAACAAGATTGCCTTCTGGGCGAGGCTGCCGTAGCGTTTGGAGCACCAGGGCCTTTGTGTCCTAATCGAAGAGCCTATCGCTGGAAGTGAGCAGTCCAGGTTACGTATCAGATCGGAGAACCAGAGACCTTGTGTGCGCCTTAATTGAACCCAAAATCCTGACAACTTTGCGAGAATGCGCTCCGAGTTACCCAGAATAATATAGGGGTTACTTTAAATGAATCGATTTCAATTGCCAATTTGGTCGATTCAATAATTCGTTCAACCCAATCATCCCCGCTGATAAGCCGGTTCAATATTAGGAGCCACCAACACAAATGAGCTCCACCCGACAATGGACGCATGGCATTGACCAGGCGGGGATATTTAAGCCTCGGTTGCGATCTACCATCTCCATCCAAGTTGACTTTCCGGCAAAGTCGAATCACCAAGCTTCCTCCTCACCTAACCTCTTACACATCTAACCTCGACTTCTGCCCACCATGAATGCAATCCATCTCAGTGTCAAACCTGCTGGTGGCTGGTCTACTCTCGTTGCATCACTGTTATTGCTAGGCAATATTCTCTGTGTTGCTGGGTTCAACACAAGTCACACTGTATATGAATCCCGTCTGGCACGTAGAGCCTCAAGCTCTTGGAGCAGTGGTGATTCCGCTTCTCTGAACGCCTGGGGGATAGAAAAAATCGCCTTCGGCAAAGATAACTACCAATTCGTGAAGGACCCGGCCGGCGGCTCCGATATGGTGTTAAGAGTATTCTATCCTCAGGGAAGCCGCACTCCCACCTCGCCCGGAAAGCAGGGTGGTGTCGGCTTCTACGCTGATCCGATTCAACTCCAGGATGAGGCCACACTCGAGTATCAGGTGTACTTCCCCGAGAATTTCAATTTTGTTAAGGGCGGCAAACTCCCGGGCTTCTACGGTGGATCCGGAGACTGTACCCAGGATAGCCGCAACGGGAATCGATGCTTCTCTACCAGATTCATGTGGCGCGATGGGGGTGATGGGGAGGTTTATTCCTATGCTCCCGACAAGCAGGCAAGCGAGTACTGCCATATCCCTCCGGAAACCGTGTGTAATCCTCAGTATGGGGACTCGCTCGCTCGAGGCTCCTTCAAGTTTACCCCTGGAAAATGGAGCGTCGTCCGCCAGTCGATTCGTCTCAACACAGTTGGCAAGCAAGATGGGCTGCTCAAGGTGTGGATGGATGGCCAGTTGGTGATTGACTACAACCAAATGGTCTTCCGTGTTCAGCCAGACGCCAAGTTATCTGGAATCCTGTTCCACACGTTTTTCGGTGGTGCTGACCCATCCTACAGGACTCCAGTCAATACATACACCTATTTCAAGGAGGTCACGCTATCTCCCTCGGCTGCCTAGTCTTGGGCCAGCCAATGTAACCTAAGAAACTTCTGTCGTTTTGGCATCACTAGCCGATGCCAAAGAGTATAGTTTGATGATCGTGTAAATGTTTATGCTCCAGGAATAAATAAATAAATCAAATCAGCTATGTACCTTACTGGAAATGGATCAATTTCATGCCAATGCCCTCTATCTGACTGTGGCCAATCTGCTTGGTTGACGATGCTACCCATGGAATCTCACCCTCACCATGGGGTTCGACGGCCGTAGGCGGTGGAGTGATGTGAGACTACAAGAAAGCAACTGTTTGCCACCGGAATGTTCGATTGAGTATTTATTGTTCGCAGATATATAATAGAGGGATACATGTTCGTTTCTATATTCTAAGTCTATGGTCGTCGCGGCTTTCCCTGTTCATGGGATGTAGTTGTATATTTCGAAATCCTTGAAGTAGGAGTATTGGCTCTTGGGGGTTCGATAGGCTGGAGTTGAGCCACCGAAGAAAGTGTGGAATACAAGACCAATGATGCGCTCATCATCACTTCTACGAAGAACCGCCTTATCGTAGTTGATGACCAGTTTTCCATTAAACCATACTTGGATTAATCCATTTTGTTTACCGACATCGTTCATGCGAAGGGATTGACGAATCGTGTTCCATTTGCCGCGCGCAAACTGGAAGGAGCCTCTGCCTAGGGAGTCTCCATAACGGTGATTGCAGATTGAATGCGGTGGAATATGACAGTATTCTGGATTCTGGTCGTAGGGTAGATACGCGTAGACCTCACCATAGCCATGAGTTCTCCACATATATCTGGTTGTCATGCACTGGCGATTGTTCTTACCATTGGGGCATTCGCTGCCGCCCCCATAGAATCCCGGAAGCTTTCCTCCTTTGACAAAATCGAAGTCCTTCGGGAAATAGACTTTGTACTGAAGGGTGGCTTCTTGATTCAACGCAAGAGGCTCTGCGTAAAATCCAAACCCTCCTTGCTTGCCTGGAGATGTGGGCGTACGACTTCCTTTAGGATAGAAGACACGCAGAACCTCACCATCATTACCATCAGGGTCATTCACAAAGCGATAGTTGTGACGCCCAAAAGTGACTTTGGATATATTGAACGAAGTCAAGTTGGTGGCTCCGTAATTGCTCCAAGATCTATGGTGTTGTGATGGCATTTCCTCTTGCCATGGGCTGAGGCACTCGACGGAGTAGAGGGCTTGAAGAAGTAGTGCCAAGCCGATGCATACTGTACGTAAAACCATTGTGGATGATCAGCCTGTACGTAGTGGACTGACATGTTGGCAGCATTTATACCCCTTTGCAGACCTCGCCTGAAAGTATTCTTGGTAGGGAGCAGGGATATACTGTTTGGATGGCTTCCATTCTTGGTTCGTGAGCTGATTTTAGCCACGATTCGATATGGGCAAGTGTTGGAGTTTTCCCGTCATGCTAGTTCGATAGAAGCATCCTGCCGCCATATATAGTCGGCTTTGATCCGTGAAGGTGCATTTTCGTATTCCTCACATCGGAACTGAGGAAGGATTTTATTTATAAATGCCGTCGCTATATGCAGAAGATACGGCCAAAACAACCATTGATTGCGCATCTGAATAGGTTAATATCTCATGAGAGTCCGAATGTAACTCCATATCACGCAAACGCTGCTGAACCATGCCTTGTCAACAAGCCCATTTGGCCAGCCATGACAACATCGTATGGGTGCACGACTACCAACTGGGCAACTTGACCACAGTACGGTTGGCTAGTGAGCTATTTAACTTGTAGCTGGGCAGCCAGCCATCCGGCAAGCAAATTGAAAATACACAGCAATGCCCCACCCACGCATGAGCGCATTCAAGCAATGCCTATAAAAAATGGGGATGGGGCCGTATGTAGAATCTCCCGAAAACTGGGCCATCTTATTGTGGGCTAGTCTCATTCTGGACATGTCGCTGAAAACCTGGGAATCCATCAACGTTGGGTATGCCGGGAAAGACAGCCACGAGGGGAATTGAATTGAGTGCTTATTTATGATCAGTATCGGAGGAGATTTAACATATGAATTGATCTCAGTCAAGGCTATCCACGATAGAATACCACCAGTCGCCACCATTTACACCAGAGTGCTGGATCTGATCTATTCCTCAGGAATCCCGGTTCCACGACGAATTTGGCGCCTTACCAATCCACTGGCAGGAATTCATCGCGATTGTTATTGAATTGATGCCACTAATGGATGTCTTCTAACCTTAATAAGCTTGACTGAAAATCAAAGTTTCAATCAGTAGCTGGATCCATCCAGAAACCAGCATGTATCCAAATATCACCATCAAGAGCCCAAATGGTGGCCCAGTTAGTGCAGGGAAATTCTTGTAATCAATTAATCGAATCGGGTCAGCCCGATGACTCCCTTTTAAGTCCCTTCGTAAGAATAGATTCGATTACTCTTCAGTGGCATGTGAGCTATCATGATAGATAAAATCTCCAGGGGCCAATTGGTTTCTGCGAAGCGCCCAATTTGGCTGCAACCTCGTTGTATGATTGCGTGCGTAAGAATCACAAAGAAAGGATCCTGATGTTTACATCGTATCTTTGGTTGCTTCAGGATTCTCAAACAAGATATATATGAATGTCATGAAGTTTCGGCGCTTCGGCTACTCATAGGCAGGAGAGCATATTGAGGTTCATTGGCCATAAATCCAACCTATTCGATGAATTCCGGGAGATTAACCCCACTACATAGCAAATTTAGCGACATTCAGGTGGTGCAAAGCGAACCATCAGTGATGCCACCTGGAAGCATGGCTATATGGACAGCAACGGGAAAAGCTGGCCACACTGCCGTAGGCTTCTTAGGGATTTCCATGAGAAAATTGGGTCACAACTAGGCGGGCATGCTGAATCAGCTTAAAGTTACAGGTACATTCACCGTAGATCGAACATAGTTGAGGCCTGGAGGTAAATGGAGGATTTCTCAGGCATTGACTGAGCAATCATTTCTCAATATAGGCGTGAGTATGGATTGGCCATTTAGGGTACGCTACTCTAAGGTGGAAAGACTCGATTGGATGATCCATGGCTCCTGAAGGTCCAAAACAGGCATGGAAAACTCGCAAATAAATCGGACTTGTGAGAACATCTACGGTTCCCTGGTGATTCATGGGCAAATATGCACTTTTGTTTTTGGCAGAATTTTGTATCCGACTAAGATCTCGAACGGTTTTGGAAATATTTGCTAAAATTTGGGGATTTCGGACTACTGGCAACATTCCCATATTTCTGGGTAATCAACCTCGATACGATGGTATTAATTTCCAAATCCAAGCTCATTCTAAGCCTGTATGAAGTAGTGTTGGGAATTACGGGATGCAATATTAGTTGTTTATTCGCAACACCATCGCAATTAATTATCCACACTAATCACAACTCCATGATTTTGCATATGTGCCATGATATAATCCGACCATATTCACAGCTTGAGAGATGGTGGATTATACAGCATTACAATTTTGAATATCTGTGAACTTGTTACTGGAATGGAGCTTTGATCATGGAAGTCTTTGCACCTACCCGGCTTGGCTTAATTTCATAATTTTGGTGATTTTATCCCACCAACTTTTGAAGTTAGAAGTCACGTTTGTACTATTCTGTGTTGTAAGGGTTTTGGGGATATTGGAAGTGATTGGGAGAACAAGCAGATTATGTGGTTCTCACTTGAGCATTTATTGAATACAAAAGTGGTATTTATACCTTTACCTGGTTTTCGTGAGACAAGCACTTCGAATATGCTTTGACAGGCCCTAAATACATGTATACAAAGTTTGGGGGGGGTCTTTGAGCAACTGATTAATTTTTCATGTCCTGGGTACCTAATATTTGGGTGAAATATTCTAAGTAAATCCCATAAGAAATTTGGCTCAAAGATTTGCAGACTATGATCCAAGTAACCAAGTCAAGTGAGTATTTAGGTGTAATTACAAAATTTATAACATTCTTCAACAATGGGAATGCAAATGAAATGTGTTTAGGTTGATCTGTTTAGAGGAATGTATGCTCTTACTGCTGCAGGTAGACGTGGGAACATTCATATGGGATAGATGCGTGTTTGGAATAAGTGTCCATGCCATTTGTAGATATATGTCACGTTTTGATAGAAATGTTATGAGAACTACCCTAATATGTGGAAGGTAAAAGATGATGTCATATGAACAGGTTTGAAAGTACAGCCGAGATTTGTGGAGATACTTGTAGAATGCTGTATGATGATCAAAAAGGTTTCCACCTGGGTTGGTTTTAAAATCTCATAAGCTTAGTGATAGGGACATATCAGAATATGATAGAGTACGTAGTATATGATACCTAACCATAGACTTTCTCAAATGCCATGACCAATACGACCTTTTTGGTAGCAAGTAAGGTGGAACACCATTATGCCACCTATGAGCATGGTAAACAATAAATCCAATGTTTGTATCTAGAATAGGGCATGATATAGATCTACATATTGAGACTACGAACTGCTGTGAGAGCTTTGGAGGTACTGAAAGTAAAGCTTATAAGCTAGAATCTAAGTGACTATACTGCTGTAAATATATAGGTGTTGGTACAATACTTACAATATATACTAATCCAACCCTGGCTGTAAGGGAAGTATTGTACCAAATTTGAAACTACAGTACTAAAACACTGTGTTTGCTATGTAATGCTACAAAGCATGCTTCACCTAGGCCCAGCAATATTCAACGCCACGGCCATTCTTAGAGGTATTTATTGGCTCTGGTGAACCATACACAAATAATACATATCTCGCTCTTTATACAAACGGCTTGCTACAAAGGGTGCGCGTTGATCATCGTCAGTGGAAGACCCTATATCCGCCCTGCTGTATTCACAACGATTTCGCGACTGCTCATTTGGTACCTACTCAACGCTCTGGTGTAGCGAGCCATTATGCACCGCTGGAGATGCTGTATTTTGTTGTAATTCAATTGCATTAAGCCAGACGTGTTGGAGTTGACGATAGGCTTACTAAAATAGATAAAATCGACAACTGACCGATGGGGGTGGGCCAGGTGGCTCCAACAAGAGTGCTTGCATTGTATATGAAACTATCATCCACAAGGATAACGAGTCAGCCACAATAGGTGTAGGAAGCAAAGCTCAAGCTCGAAATTTACGTTATTTATTCCAAGTATATAACAGCTAAATGTTACAGCAGTAAAAACCGTAATTACAAACGGGCACGTTGAAGCTCTTCGGGGGAGATTTCTCTCAAGGAGCCCAAATGGGGGGCCTCTCCGGTGACCAAACTCTTGACTTGTTCGAAAGAGGAGGAGAGGATGTTTTGATCACTGACCATGTAGAGTACCGATTGGGCCTCGACCTGGAGTAATCCTACACGGGGATCTTCACAGTCGCCTTTGTGAACTCCATCCTTGAGATCAGGGAAATAAATTGTGTCCTGGGTTGCCCAGTACTTGCGAATTCTCTCCCGATCTTCGACGAGTTTGGCAGTGCCACTAATACTCATCCACTCCCCCTGCTTAACGATGGCGACATTGACTCGTGGGTCGCCCTCCAGCTCGCTGATTTTGTGACTTTCTTTGTTAGTTAAGAACCACAGATCAGCAGAGGTTGAGTGGTCCTTGATCCACATGGGTCGAGAGACTAGTTGACCATCACTGGTATGGCTGGTGAATACTGCAATGGCGTTCTTTTCAATGAATCTGTGAAGATCTTTGAGCTTATCCTCCAAAGGTACTTGAGCGTCGTGGTTTTTCTGGGAAATAGGGTCACGGGGTCCGTCTTGAGAAGCCATGTTGTCTTGTAGTGAATTGTACTTAACAGCCACACCGCACCGCGCCCTTTATATAGTCAAGGATCAGTTCGTTGCATCATCGATGCTGATCACAAGTGACCTCGAAGTCACGTCACGATGTGAGACGGATGCTGTCGACGTAAAAATTAATCAATCGGCACGGATATATGGTAAGTATGTCATAATAACTGACTCTCAAGTGACGAGCAGCGTTTGATTGCCTGAGTCTCATCTGTTTGCCAGGCCGGAAGAGCAACAACTGCAAGAATCGAAGAGATTCATAGCAGACAGCCAATCATAACACGGTGACTGGAGATTCTTGGAGGGCAGTAGCTCATGGCTATGGTGACATCAGCAAACTCCAACAGCCCCCAATCACTGGAATCCATCACAAAATCGCCTTCAAGTTGGTTTAGATGGCTGGTTAATGCTCAACTTTAATCACCATTAAAGCAAGACCTCTCAGACCAGATTAGTAATTTGATGGAATATTCGGAAGGAATCCCCATCCAAGCAGGAAGGTCGTGTGAGCAAATTAGTGTTGGGTACCAATAGTTTCACTTCCCATTGACCAAAATGCAGAACGCTCCGAAGAACACTTCTCGAGCTTCTCTGAAGGTTGCCAAGAGCACATAGGAGCGAGCACCACGGTAACCCTATACCCCCAGTAGCGATTATACTGCCATTCACCAGCCTTGTTGGCTGCCAGTCTGATATCAAATGTGGCGAAGCAACTTGTACCCATTTCCCTCTGATAGCCAAAAGTGGATTAATTGGCGATAGAGGCACGGGATGCAAATCAAATCGTCAGCAAATCCCAAGAAATCATTTAGGAGATTTCATCTCATTTGCTCCTTAGTGTTGATTGAAAAACCTTGTTTATCCATGGCTAAATGGCTGCAGTATTCAAGGATAAATCAGAATGTCGGATCGCTTATAAAAGAGACTTGGGTTCTTTCCTTCATCGCTTCTTTTTACTAAACATGCATCGATCACGCTCCCCCTCACCTTTACCAATTTCCGGTACACGATCTCGCTCTCCCTCACCAAACCCTTCCCGGTTTACTTCCTTCGGCTCCAGCCCGAACTCATTTTCCCCTGGGAGCTTCCAATTCACTCCTATGTATCAATTTGACGACTACAAGTCTCTGGGAACCCCTAAAATCTCCACTGACAACTTCGATGATTTCCTTTCGCCGAACAATTCCAGATACTCCCGACGAAGCGTGGACCTGTCCACCAGTACCCTGCAAGTCCCTGGTATCACAGCAAAGCCACGCCCACTCAGCGCTAACCTTGAGGATCTTTGGAAGCAGGAGTCGATAAGCAGTATGTTTGCGGAGGAGGATGAAAATGATAGGTTTTCCAAGTCCACGCATGGGCCTGGTAAATCTTCGAAAAACAATAGAAGAAGTGGGCAGCTCTCCAGCGCCATATCAAAGCTTGACTTTAGTCTAAGTAATCGTGACTTGAGCGAGGCACTACGACGACATCATGCAGCTATCATCATACAAAGAGCTTGGCACGACTACTGCCGTCGTACAGGACGTACACGAGGTAGAAGAAAGAGCCGTAGCAAGTCTCCACTTCCCCGATTCCTGCGTTATGTCAAGAATAAGCTCAAGCGAGACAGCAAAAAGGAGGTCGATTACGACGACCTGGGACTGCACAAAGTCAAAACAGTCGATTTCTAGCTTCACTCACCAATACACATTTCCATGATAACCTCTGCAGTTCATGCACATAAACCTCATCTACACTATCTCCCAATTCAAGCCTCACCTAGCTACATTGCCTTACCCTCATGCTCCCAAAACTAATACACCAAGCAACAATGCTCTCATCTCTTCCTAATATAACCATCCCTTACAACGCGGTATTGTTAACCTCATTCTTACAATAAATCAAGAACGAATCGGTTGCAACAACAAACTCACATGCTCGTTACACCACGACACGAACATAACTTTGTCTGAGCAAGAAAGGCGTTGGTGCAACATAGAACACGATGTTTTCTTGATTATTGTCACTAGGAAAGCGGGATGTCTGCCACTGCGGTTCTAGAGCTACTTACCTTGGCAATGGAAAATGTTACTCAATTTTCAAATACTAAACTTAAATTGAATTTAAGTTTTCATGTGCCATCGAGATTGGAAAGCACTTGTTTTCTTCCCACAATCAGCTCATTGTAGTCAATACCCCATTGATGATCACACTGACCAATGGTTATTTATATAACCTGTTTGCCTCCCATCATTGGTCGGAGGTGCCCTGTTATCAATCCAATTATATTTCAAGCGATTTAAAGTCAGATAAGTTACGAGTTTATTTATATTAAATATATATATAGTTAGATGGAGTGCTTGCATGATATGGTTGATGGAAATTCGAATACACATCAGGTATTCAAAAGGATTCTATCTTCTGAAAGAGCAAGATCTTCAGCAGCTATCTACCGCTAGAATGGTTAGGTTGATCCAAAATTCTTTGACCATCGGTAGTGCTGATTCCTGCTATAGCTTACTGCCTTATTCGTCCTCCTCGACAAACGATGCTTATATTTGCTGGAGATTGTTTTGAGTGACGGTCATGAACTGACTAGGGTTTTGCCTGTTTGGTTTAATGGGACAGCGGCCCTCATAAACCAGTCTCTCCAATATACCATTACACAAGTCATGGTTGTGCGCGGGCCGGCGGTGCGAAATATACTCCTAGTGCATGTCGGATAATCGAACGGAGCATACCAGAGGTGCTGACGTCCTACTCTCGAGGTGCGATGGAAGGGCTTCACCCGGGCCTGTTGATCCGACATTTCTCACTCGGGACAATTGTTGCTCACTTGACGTCACGAAGTCAAGACACTTGCTGGTTTAGTGTAATTGTTGGATCAATGGTATTTTGTTTAATATGTGCGATGGTTTCCGAGTACAATCAATTGGTCACAGATGTGCATGATGACTTAATATCATACGAATAGCCTCGCATGACTCCCCTCCATCACCCATCTCCCTGACCAAATTTCTCTTTACACTACTTCTCACTTGAATTTCCCTTTACAAATCTTGGCTAACGAACATGAGTTGGTTTGTCCTTCTTTGCATGTCCGTTGAGCGAATCACTCCTGGGTCTAACTGCTTCTATCCTACGACAGGAAAGGCTTTAAAAAAGCGGTTGAGCGCTTGCCATCACAGATGATGACCAAGGTTGGTCGTATTGAAGGTAACCCCTCTGCCCGTGCAATTCATTCCCCAAACTCCCAATTCTCACCTCAACCTCCCTTCCAGAAACTGTGGATCCTGAGTTCAAGCGTCTCGAGGCCCACTTCACTCAAGTGGAATCCGCAGCAACCAAACTCAATGCTGACGCCATCAAATATCGAGATTCCATCATTTGTAACGTCTGGCCCTTTTCACTCGTGCTTTCCCATCACTAACCGATTTCTTGTGTCCCAAGCTATGTTGAATACTCAAGCGACGTTCGGAAACTCCCTGCTAGATATTTACAACCCCATCAACGACAACACCGATCCAGAGGCGCTCCCATCAACTACTCGACAACCAAATACGCCTCAAGACAAAATCCAAACCGCCGAGACTTACCGTGATTTCTCCGAAGAACTCAAAAGCATCATTCTTCCCGAAGTGGTGAGATACTTGAGACGCCCTTGCTCCCTATCCAAGCACAACCATTAACCTACCTCTCCATAGGATATGATCGACCATAGAGTAGTGTCACCCACTGGCGAACTGATTGATATGAACAAGCACATCCGCAAGCTCCTGACCAAATGCGAACATAAGAGAATGGACTACGATCGTCACCGGGATAGCGTCAAAAAGTTGCGAGCCAAGGCCAATAGAAGCTTGGATGACGAGAAGAAAATCTACAAATTAGAAGGAAACCTGCAACAAGCGAGTAACGATTATTTCGGGGTGATGGACCTAGTCAAAAGAGAGCTTCCAGTTTACCTCCAGCTCAACAGCGAGCTTATCAAGCCTTGCTTTCACGCATTCTATTTCCTTCAGAACTCCATCTTTAGCCTCCTTTATCGCCATCTTCATGATCTGGTGAATTCGGGAGCAGTCGATATGTCATCTGGGATTGTTGCAGGCTACGAGGCACGTAAAGGGCCGAGTGAAGCTTTATCCGAAGAGATGACCAACTTTATCAAGGCTAAGATCATGAGTGAGTATCCTTCCTCGTTCACAGTCCTCTGAAGTTTCTAACCGCTTTCCACGTTAGCCTCTTCAACAATCAGCAGCAGCATAAATACGCAGAACAAGTACGGAAGACCCCATTCATCGCAACCGGTATCCCCATCATCTCCGCATTCAGCCGAATACCCACCGCCATATTCGCCCGTGTCAGGTTACAATAGACAATCAGTAGGTGGAGGCGAAAACTCTTATGGCGGCTCGCGAGACACCAATCCCTATGGCGGGGGTGCATCATCCAGTACTTCTCGTGCTCCTCCCCCGCAACCACCCGCAGCGCGCCATGTAGAATATGTCATCGCCCTTTACGATTTTGATGGGCAAGCTGAAGGGGATCTGTCCTTCAAGAAAGATGATAAAATCGAAGTTTTGGAACGCACTGACAGTCAAAATGACTGGTGGCAAGGGCGACTCCGAGGAGTGGTTGGTCTTTTCCCAGGTACAGTGCACTTTTCAACTCAGTATCTTAGCTTAGCTAATCCATACCCCCCGTCTACAGGCAATTATGTGGCCGACCTATGATCGCTAGCTCCTTCCTATCCTATCTATGAACCACATTCAGGTCCTGAGATCCTCTTCCATCTTTTCCCTCCTTTCACTTCGTTTGGGAAAATTTGAAATAAACCACATGGCAATGGGCAATCTGCTCTATTAACCGGATCCATTATGGTCGCTTTATATAGGAATGGGAATCACGAGCCGGCTGGGATATTACAGGCTACCGTGAATGAGAGTTAGTTAAGGACTGAGGATATCTGTGCGAGCCACTGCATATTTTCTAGATAGGCTGTATGAGAAACAGCCAGTTGGAATTTGCGCTTTGTACGCAAAATGATGGAACTGTGTGTTCATACTCGCTCTATTTAGTTCATATGTTTATTAAGTTTGTGACCGTCCACCTCGCTAGATCATTGGCCGCCTATTTGGATGTGTGCTACAGTTTTGAGGGGCGATTTTGCTTGGAAATTACTTTCAGATATTCCTCCTGGGTAATGCCGCGACACTCAACTGCAGGATTATATCCGAGCCTTGTTTTCGGATCTTCTTTGGTACCAAAATCAGGCCTTTTGTAAAGCCCAACCACAACAGCTCCTCCAAGCCCAATGTTGTGTTGGAGAGCATATCGCAACTTAGGTACTTGCCGTTTTTCACACCAACCCCGGAGTTGCCAGGTGAGTTCGCAGCATTGAGCAAGCCCAGTCGCTCCAAGCGGATGGCCCTTGGATATTAGACCACCTGAAGGATTGACCACATGTTTGCCTCCGTAAGTATTATCCTTACTATCTACCAGCTCATGAGCCTTGCCTGGAGAAGATAATCCTAGAGCATCATAGGTAATCAACTCATTCGCGGAGAAACAGTCGTGCAACTCGACTACTTGGATATCGGATGGTTTTATATTAGCTTGTCGATACACCCGTTGGGCGGCGGCTCTAGTCATGTCAAAGCCAACCAGTTCAATCGAGCTGGAATTAAATGCCTTGGGAGAATCGGTAACCAATTCCTGCGCAACCAGATGTATGGCTTGATTTTGAAGTTCATGTTTTTTAACAAACTCTTCGGAGGCCAAAACTACCGCCCCTGAGCCATCTGAAGTAGGGCAGCATTGAAGCATGGTTAATGGGCCGCTAACCTCTCTGCTTCTCCGAATGCTGTCTAGCGAGCAGGCCTCCTGGAATTGGGAATATGGATTCAGTACACTATGCCTTCTGTTTTTCTCCGCAATCTTGGCCATATGCTCGGGTTTAGCACCATACTTTTCACAATATTCAATACCAGCATTGCCAAATAATTGAGGCGCGACTGGGCTAGAGGTTACTCCACGAGTCTCGGCCATAACTTCCACGAACTGATCGAGCGGATTCGCTCTGTCACTATATACACTTTTTAACGAACCACGGCTCATCTTCTCGAAACCAACCGCTAACACACACTCGGCAGAGCCAGTGGAGATCTGCTGCTTTGCGAGCCAAAGCGCGGTACTTCCTGTACTACAGTTGTTGTTGACGTTTACGATGGGGATTTGAGTTAAGCCAAACTGATAGAGCGCCCTTTGGCCGCCTGTGGAATCACCGTAAACATAGCCCACGTAGGCGCTTTCAATACTGTCGTAGGTGATTCCCGCATCCACAAGCGCTTTTGTTACGGATTCTTTCACCATGTCTTGTCAGGTGCGCAGAATAGTGTTAAACAAGACCGCACTTGGTTGAACCTTCACAAGCATACTAAACCTACCTGGATAATCGAAGCTCTCCCTTCTCCCGGGCTTCTCGAACTTGGTCATACCCACTCCGATAACATACACACTTTTGTTGGGAGCCATCGCAAGTACTGGTGATAGGGCAGGAGTGGAGGGGAGGGTAATATATCTGGTGGCTGGATTGACGCGACCAGAGGATATATACCAGGAGCACGCATACACAATCTTTCTGGGTTCTCAGGGCATCGTCGGAATATCACATGTGCCAGTTAATTAAGCCAACTAGGACTGCACAATAATTACGCTTAGTAATTTCACCCCTGGGTCTTTTCACAAACACCACCCATAACTCGCTCATGGTGTGTTGAATTGAAACAACATGAGTAAGTGGGAAACATGTGACCGTGCCCAACATGTCTATTTCCTGGCATTGTGGCCAGATGGGGGACCTATCCACCCACCCACCCCATCTGCGGGTCTATTGCGACCGCCCGGAATCCTCAACGGCGTCTTGTGCTTGGGTGGCCGAGCCGCTCATAAACGATGGGCAACTGGGACAAAGGTAGGTTGAATGGTGACATGCAGCGCGCGCCGTTTATACTTTATGATCTAAAATAACAACTATAGGAGACAAATTCTAGTACGTTTATGTAAGAGTATAGAGATGGAATGGGTGGAAGGGTGGGGGAATTAGAAAGCGGGAGAGATACTAAGATGAAATGAATAATGGTGAGATAAGAAAGAATGGTGGCGGTGGCCGACGTCTTCAGGACTGCTCCTCGAGACAATCATAGCAATCCGCAATCACGTAAACAATTCTGCAAGATGATGTCGCTCACGGCAGTCATCACGAATCTCATCTGATTAGTGTCCGTAGCACAGGTGAAGTGGGAGTAGACCTGCTTGGAATACGACCGGTTAAGGCTGGTGAATCTCTGCTGGATATAGTCGCATCCGGATTCATAATCACTGCCACCTAGAGTCGGGTCAGTACATGTGAGTGGCTAGACAGCGTGTGCGAGACTTACCGGTGTAGTCAGGGAAATAATCCTTCATGGGTGAAGCGACCAGCTTGACTCTGAACAGATCGATCTTATTGAGGAATAAGATGATCGAGGTCTTAACGAACCACCGCGAGTTGCAGATCGAGTCGAACAAGGTAAGCGCCTCGTGCATTCTGTTCTGTATTGGGAGGGTCAGCCAATCAGACGGCAGAGAGTGCCAAGCGTCGTAAAACTTACCACTGACTCATCCTCGATCAGGACCTGATCATATTCGCTTATGGCCACCAGAAATACGATCGCGGTGACATTCTCGAAGCAATGGATCCACTTCTTCCGCTCGGAGCGCTGACCACCTACATCCAGCATACGGTAGGTGAGTTCGCCAATGTGGAAGACCGTCTCGGTGATGCCTGTAGTCTTGATGCGCGAGCGGAGAACGTCGTGATCGGTGGGAATGTAATCAGAGCTGGCAATACGGTCTATGGCATCGAAATAGCTACTCGAAGGTTAGCTGCAGATTCACCAGCTTATATCTATTAAGCACACTCACTATTTGGCCGAGTCGTTCAGCTGGAACTCCCTTGACCGCTTGAAGCATTCGATCACCCCTTCATCCTGCCACAGGCTCTTCACCGCTTGGCCGATGTTCTCGGGCAAGACCTCTCCTTCGAATTGGTAGGGATGCTCATATATGGCATTGGCATGGTCGGAATTACTGGCATTCGCCAAGGAGATCCCCATCTCTTCCATGGCCTCCAAGATCACTCGCATGGACTGTACGGTGTTGGAGAAGATGATTTCCCTGAATGACTCGCGCTCGTCTTTGCTGTAGCCATCTTGGTGGATCAGCTTCATCTGCTTTAATATGGTACTCTTTCCGGACTCACCAGCACCTGGTGAATGGACAAGGAGTTAGCGTCACAAGAAGCGGTGCCCGCCACAACGCATCAGAATCTCTTACCAAGCAGCAGCATCTTCACCTCGTTTTTCTGCGACATTCTATCTTTGCGAAGCTGATTCTCGATCTCGTCGTTGTTGCGACGATCGTCGTGCTCTTCTTGGCTAACGCAGCAACCCATCTTTACAAAGTATTCTAAAGGCCAACAAGAGTGTCAGTAGAGCGATCGGGAAATCAGCCCGGCTGGCTGAGAGGGAAAGGGCGACGGGGTTGGTTTACCTATTCAGTTAACAAGTAAGGTCCGCTTCGAGCGAATATGGAATATCAATGGGATTAAAAAATTAAAGGTTATACTACAATGTGCGTGTGGAGCGAAGGAACAGTGGAAATGATGTTAAAGGGAGGGACTGGGTGACGAGCCATTGTATATAAAACCCAAGGAACTAGCATGTACCTTGAGAAAAAACTTCACCGCATCCTTTTGGAAGGTAACACGACAGATCATAAAACCGGCTGGCCTCATGGGTTAAGAAACCCAGAGTACACTTGATGATGGTTTCCCAGCGGGATCAAGCATCCACTGATGTACAGTTCGAATTAAATATTATCTGTGTATCCACTCTTCTGGCTCTTTTTATCGATCAATGAGTGTTCAACCAGATTTGCAGCGAGATGGGCGCCCGATGATTGGCTGCAGTGAGTCAGACATGCCATATACGCAGCGAGCTAATAGTCATGCCTAGATTTGGCAGGGCAATAATAGTCTATCATTGGAAAAGGCAACGCTCAAAGAGCTCCATGATCGCTAAGCATATCTGTATTCCAAACCCACAACACGCAATGGGGATGCGGCGATTGACCAAGCCTTAGATCTCATTGCCAGGCCAGCAGGCAGTAATCAAGCCAATTTCGCCCGCCACGCCAGTTGATTTGCTGGCGATTTATCCGCCGCCCCAAATAGGCAAACCCATTTATTGCTGTCGACTGCCTGGCGAATTTACGAGCTGTGATGCAATCGTTGAATCCGTACACACAGAAGTGGCCAAGGTAGTCGGCCGGTCACACAAATTAAATAGTGAATGTCAGTTCATCCCATCTGGTTTAGGAGCAGCAGGGTGACCCGTTGGGCGACAGGCTGGGCTCGGCTATCTTTCATCACTGCAGAGGGTTTCTAATTCTTTGGATGCATATTGTGTAAAGATTGCCCGCTGGAATTAGACATCAGTGCACACATAGCGGTCCATAGTCGGTTGAAGTGTGGTACGAATATATTTGAAACATCCCACTAAACATGGTATTCATATTTGTTGAGCTTCATCATATCCATTTGCAGCGATCAAGGAGCAAAAATGCTGCTTTTCGAAAGTCAAATGATTATTGCCGTACGACCATGATTTTCAGCAACTGGAAGTCTGCTGTCACATTATTCTGTGCGACAATGGCTGTGTTCACGCCCGGGCGAATCATGCGATGGTGAAGTTATTGCCCTGTTCGCTAATGGTAAGCATCTACAGCAGCTCCCGAGATGTCGATAATTTATCATCAACCACAGAGGGACCAATACGCTTCACCCATTTCGATTGAAGTTAATCTAGATTTTTGCACACGATCAGTAGAAGCCAATGCTGTACCACTGTTCTTAATACATGATCTTATGAGCACGCGGAAATCACCTCAGCAAACATGCTTCCTTAAGGCAACTTCATCTCGACGCTCCGGGCACTAACAAACAGCCAAGGTTTAAGTTTGGGGTATAGAGTAATGCGGCCATAATATTACACCATATATCCATCCAGGTACGTATTGAGATGCGGCTGACCACTCACCGACGGCTACGTTGGGTGGCTGCCTCGAGTGTGCGTCTCCAGCTCGCCGCAGTGGATCATCAAACCTAAACCCAACTTCCTGGGCCGTTGCGACTGTTGGAGAACCCGGAGATTTCTGGTGAGGTAATCAAGGACGTGCCTGCTTTGCCCACTGGTCTTTTGCATGCTGCCAGTGTCTGCTCATGCAAAGCGGCCATTCTGATCACCACATGGCCTGGAAACCATGGGAAATCCAGATCTCATCTGTAATGCTAATATCCAGTGTTCGTGGAGCCGCCCAATCAGGAGCAGACTCTAGGCGGAACGATTGGTCTACTCGCATCTCCTGAAATCACCATCAGGAAAAATTGGCAAGTGGAAGAGTTCGCCTGGTTTACCATGAGATTCCCTTGGCGAGTTATCCGTGAGGGCGTATGCAAGCGCCCTCACAAAAATTTCAGATGTTGCATTCTGGTGAGACATCAATGGCTACACACACGGGATGAGCCTACCATATATAGCGACATTGTATTTCGCGCCATCGCCTAGCAATTGTTTAATTAGTTCGAAAAAATTTCCTGCCTCAAGCGTAAATGCTCCTATGGATCTCGGACAATTTCTCTTGCATCTTTGCTTTGATTGTAGAAAGTGGTTAGCCATCCTATTAGCCCAGCCTATGATGTATCCAATTAGCCAGGGAATTAGCTGCATATAAACAAATGCGCCCTTTCCAGGACTCCATGTTCCCATTCAAAGCCTCTGATGCGCCCAGGGCTCGGCGACGGAGTGACTGCGGTCCACACGGAGAAATATACGGCTCGACGGTGATACCTTGTTGAACACTTGGGTGGATGCTGTTTCCAATGCTGATTAGCCATAAAAAGCTTAGGATAAACGACTTATGCTACGGTGGATTCCAATACTCGAGATTGGATCAGGTATCCAGTTCTCAGTGTAGAATTCACTCGACTACCAGGTTAGCGCATACACCGTGACATGAATGATTGGATCAGTGCTCGTAATCAGTGGGTGATTGGCTCTGAAAAATAAAAGTAAATGATGGAAATGCCCCGATATTCGTATATCATGCTTGATACACGTTCATACTTACCGCATTCGTAAACGAGGTTTGGAATGAAATATCTTAACAATGTTGAATGTTAAGGGTGTGTAATTAGTGGTTATCTATTCTGTTGGATCCAAAACTTGTATATGGAACTGTGTGTAGCACGGGGCGGAATTGCTTTAGTGCTATCACATCCACATCCACATCCACACCCATCCACACATCTATTATCATTATCGGTCTCATCCTCGTCCACACACTTACACTCGCACCCACGTCCACACTCACATCCTACAAGGTTCACCGCCTACGCAAATAATTCGCCTGTTCTCCCTTGCTGCTTCAAAATTGCCTTTTCACTACATTCGTGCAAGACATTCGTCGACATAGTTGAGCCCGATTCTGAATAGCACTTCGGCCTAGGTGGTGCGGTTGATGAAGTCTGTGCTGGTTCTCATAGTAGTATTATTTTGTTCGCTAGCTGTGCTTCCATACTGAGCATTCACGCGGCCCTGCTTTATCCGCTAGACAGTGATCCTTCTTCCACCTCAAAACACTGGAATCTCACAATATGACAATTAATCTGAAGACCCAGGTTAACCAACCTTCTCTGAGGTACCAACGGAGGAATATACCCACTATAGACAGTAACCTACTACAACCATCGACCACTCCCAAAAAGAGTAATTTGACCAAAGCTTTTGGTACTGTTCATAAACCATTCCCATTTCCCTCCCAACAGTTCCTCAAGTGCTCTATTCACTATCGAAGCAAACAGTTGTGTTTCTATTAAACAACTCGCTTTCCGTAGAGCTCTCTACTCCTAAGCCACCGTACGATCCTCCATTTCTAACCTGGTATTTTTTGGTTCAATAGAAACATCCATCGTCAAAAAAATTGTCCAAGGGGACAACGGAATCGCTGAACCACCGGAAAAGAGGTCACAGGTGTCATCGGTGAGTGCATTTTCCAGGTTTCTGTGGGGATGCGTTTTGTGTTTCTTTGCTGCGAAATTTAAACCTCTTTCGGACACCCATAGAATCACCACAAGCCACCCAGCGGAGAGTGCAAGACTCGCGACCCTGGTGTATCTTCTCTCCTCGGAAAATCACCCTCCCAAAGCAGTTACAGACCTAAACAATGCCCGGAGAAATCTCATCACAAACTAGCCACCGCCTCAAAGTACAATATTCGGACAAGAGCCAATTCGATGTTTACTCAGACGCACGGGCCGATTGGTGTTTTAGCCAGCCCATCCGAAACCAAAAGACTCTCCTCTGTTCCCCACACTTGCACAGTTCCAGAGCCAACCATGAAACCTCCCTCCAAATTAGCACCTACCAAGAGTGTGTTTACCATACCGGTGACCTCACGACTCACTCGATCCACTAGATCTTTCGAACTGAAAACAGCTGATCGTAGAAAGGTTAATAGGGGAATCCTGGATCAAGTGTTTCATCTATTAACCAATTTGGATTTTAGGAGGGTTCAGCATCATCAAGCAGGATATCTACAGTATCCAATGATCTGCCCACCTCAAGTCAATGTAATTCGGTGTCGACTGATTCTGAAATAATACCTGGTTCAATCGGGGATGGCCATAGCTTGCAGCGCCGACAGAAGCAGTGGCCAGTCTCATTGAAGGCTGGGTGCGAAAGGATCATGCTGGGCTCCCATGGTAGCTGCTCATCCTCTAGCGACAGTGATGCAGATGCTCCCACATATCTATTCTCTGCATCGCCTTTGAACTCACGGACACCAATCAACGCCACAAGCGAGCCGACAGAAGAGTCTTCCGGGGGTGGTCCTGAGGAGGTGAGTTCTTCGCCCGTAGAGATCAAGAACCGAGTATTGTCATCCTCATTGCTGGCTGCGAAATTGAGCTCTTCGCGACTCTCACTTGTCAGTGCTCATAGCCGCTTGACATGCGCAATATCGGTCAGTGATGTGAGCAGCGAGAGGTGTCCAGCGGTCGGTAGCAAGCTTGATCTCCTTGACGATGTGATGGAGACTAAAGAATCCGCCACTTCAAGCGTTTCTTCAACTCCTAATAGTAGGCAAGGGACACCTCAGTGCAGCCTTCTCGTTGACACCGAGACCGATAAGATCCAATTCCCTACCGCTGAACCTCAAACATTGGAGCCCTGCAGTAAGTAAATAGCGAGGCAATTCCAAAGCTAGATATTCATGAATGTTTGGTTCCAACTAGTCGTGCTTAAAACATACAGCCACAAGCTAAGTCTGTTCGAGAGGAACGAGATATTGGGTTATTCGCAAGTGTACTTTTTCGGGCAAAACATTCGTAAGAAGTTGGTCAAAGGAGAAGGAACCGCCAATTTCGGTATGGCTGCGTACTGTTGTCTACCTTTAGCTTGTTTCTAATCGGGCCATGTAGGGTATGATGATAATAAGGGTGATTATCATGTAATCGTACACGACCATTTAGCCTATCGATATGAAATCTTGGAGGTGTTGGGCAAGGGCTCGTTTGGAAAGGTGGTGCGTGCGATGGACCATAAGACAGGCCAGCTAGTAGCAATCAAGGTGATTCGCAATAGTAAGCAATGCCACACTCAGGCCCTTGTGGAAGTAAAGATTCTGGAGTGCCTTCATCGATGGGTAAGTGAACTCGGAATTTATGAGACACAAGCACGACAACAAGCCTGAATATTTGCTCGTATACCAGGATCCTGATGATGCGCATAGCATGATACGTATGCACGAAAGCTTCTACTTCCGCAACCATCTGTGCATCACATTTGAGCCACTCGACCTTAACCTTTATGACTACCTCAAAGTTAATTCGTTTAAAGGATGTGATATCAATTTCATTCGCGAGGTCACACTCCAGATCTTACAAGCACTGTGTCTTTTGAAAAGCCATCATGTGCTGCATTGCGACTTAAAGCCTGAGGTAAAAGCCATTCATATTTCTGGTGGTGAACATGATATTAACCTTCAGTTGGATACAGAACATTCTTTTAAAATCCGCCAAATCCAGTCAAATCAAAGTGATTGATGTAGGAAGCAGTTGCTTCGAGAGCGAGAGAAGTTGGTATATTCTTATAAGCTCAAACTTGGGTGCATTAGCTCTAACCCTTAGAAGTCTATACATATATACAAAGCCGATTCTATCGAGCTCCGGAAGTCATCCTTGGTGTCCCATACACTATGGCGATCGATATGTGGAGCCTTGGATGCATTCTGGTAGAGTTGTATACTGCTCATCCCATATTTGCTGGCGAAAATGAGCGAGAGCAGCTATGCTGTATTATGGAGGTGCTGGGAGTTCCACCTAGACACTTGATAGACAGGTGTGCTCGAAAGATCGTCTTCTTCGGTAAGTGGTATCCATATGATCGATGGTTGATTACCCGTTCATTGTTTCCGCTTAGATTCAAACAATTCTCCAAGACCGGCCATCAACTCTAAAGGAAAGCGGAGAAGGCCGGGCCATGTGCCCCTCTCACAGATACTTGCTGGAGGGGATAAAGGATTTATCGATTTTGTGTCTCGATGCCTCGAATGGGATCCACTGAAGCGTATCACTCCTGAGGAGGCACTCAACCATCATTGGTTTCAAGAGAGCAGTGGATGTACATTGGAGAGCCCATTGAGGGTGCCAAAAAACCCGTCAGTATTTTGATCAGCAATGTAAATATATGCACTCAAACGCTAACTTCCCATTAGTAAGGCCGATTGCAGTCAGTCACGTACACGGGGGCCGAGCCATATGCGCACATCAGGAGCGAAGCCTATTGCCATTCGAAACAACAAAGTGCACCCTAACCTTGGGACCAAATCAACGAGCATGCATAGTGCAAGCTACTTGAATGGCATCGACTTCCTTCGGCAACGGGCCCATCAAAGGCTCCAAACCTGAGCGATCAATTACAAGACCTTGGCAACCAAGCCTCACTGTGCCCGTTGATAAGGGCCAATGCCTCCAACCGGGTGTCAAACTCCTCCTCACGTTCATATATATTTGTATATGGCCGAATCCACATTCGCCTTTCGTGCGAATGTTGATTGCCGTATTCCTACCACCTCCGTATGCACTAGATATCGATTTACCTACAGCTATCCCAATAACATCGATTATTATATTTCCAACGGATAAACCCCGAGGAGTTTTGACAATAGCGATGTGATCGCATTGTAATTGTTTAAATTAAGACACGTACTCATCTCACTCCCCTTCTAATATCCTTTAAGCTTGACTGGTTTTCAAAACCCCTCTGCTTGAATAAATAATCATTCGGTTGATCTGACATTGGATCCAATTAAGCATTCCACTTTTGATATTGCGAACATCTTAATTTGTGCCCGCCTTTGGAAATTGGTCTAACGTTTGTCATCCTCCAATCATCATGCGGATGATACGGGTACTAATGAATCCAACGACACTTGCAGTTGGGTTCATCTGTTACGCAGCTTCATGACGGAACTAAGAGTAGGTTGCGAGTATTGCCTTGATTCAGTAGCCTGCTCATCGCCGCTCATTATGCCAGTTTGTTGGTAGAGGCGGCACCCGGCAAGAAATGGAGATACGCATGAAGCGAGGCAATCAAAAGCCCCCAATCCCAGCAACAGACCCATCGAACGGCGTACTAACCGGCAGTCTTTCGCCGATGGCTCGGTGCTCTCGCCAGCGTGCCTCCCTCCCCTAGCACATGGAACGTTCATGACGAGCCAATGCTGTCATCGGCGGAGGCGTCAAGTAACTTCATTTACCCAATTTAGAAATAGAACCTTCCAAAACTCAGCGATCTATGAGTCCCATTGTGCCGTCCACTCATTTGGGCAATAAATAACACACATCTGCATGATGGTGAATGAATAGATCCGATTTCATGTATCCCTCGTGTCACCGACCGGCCGATCAAGCCCATTTGAAAAGGTATCAATACTCCAAAGGAAAAAAATGCACAGGGTATAGGTTACGCTGCCTCCGGGTAGTAGATTTTCCCGAGTTTAATCTCGAGGGAGTCACAAGGAATGCTGGTATATCCAGCTCACCTCACTGGCATACCAATGGGATCAGACGCGGCGTCGTAGGATGATTTACAGGCTTCACTGGGTGGCATGTCTGCGGAGCGGAGGCTATTTATATATTCTATATTTAGCGAGCTCACCCTGCAAGCACAACCTGACACTATTGCTTTTTTCGTTGCTGGCAATCTTCCTGAACCGCTCGTGAGCCTGACGACGAGTAGGCTCCCTCCAGGCCTGATATCGCTAGTAAGGGGGGATTTCGAATCGGCGGGGTCGATTGCCATGGCTGATTCTCGAGCAAATACGAATGAACCTTAACGTCATATCTACATTAATGCGCCATGCCCAAAGTCCGATAAAGTTCGTATATTTTTAGAAAAACCAGGCTGACTTTCGCAGCGGCTTTGTTGATGTCATCGGACTTGCTTGGGTCAAATGAGGAGGATCCATCGAAATTTCATTCTCTTGATTAAGGAGGATGCTACCAAGGGGATTATTTGCCATTTACATAACACACCTGTGCGACCTCGAACACGTCGGTCAAGGTAGATTCCAATTTCTAATGCGCTTTTTAGAGAAATGAGAAAATCATGGTTCCCATACGCTTGTGTGACGCCGAAGCCCTCAGGCTATTCTTACTTCCGCCTCTGGTCCAAACGAAGAGTTTTATAAAGGGCGCTTGATCTCTCTCCGTAGCTCATCCATCTTTTAGTTATAGCCTCAGTCTTTGTAAGACTTCCCAAAGTTTCCTTACGTGCTTGCCTTAATCTCCGGCCTTCCCCATTGTCTTCTGATGAAGTATCAAATCTCCGCCATCGTAGCTATTGCTATTGCCACTCAAGTGATTGCCCAAGAGCCATTAGCCAAGGTCAATCCTGCATGGACCAAAGAGTATGACCTTAGCAAGGTCCCCAAGGTCTCACTCAAACAGCCTGGCGCCGGTACTTGTGAGAAAACAGATTGTGGACCTGGCGAGTGCGAGAAGTGTTGGGAAAGCTGTGGTAACTGCCCTAAACCCGCAGACGTTTACGGATGTAAGGCTGGTCAGTGGGCCTTGTCATTCGACGATGGCCCATCCGAGCATACCTCGGAGCTTTTGGATATTCTCAAGGCTGCCAATGTAAAAGCCACCTTCCTAATGGTTGGATCAAATGTCGTCAAGTTCCCTGACGTAGTCAAGCGTGCCCATCAGGAGGGCCATCAGATTTCCCAACACACCTGGTCTCATCCTCATTTGATGTCCATCTCGAACGAGCAAATCGTTGCTGAGGTACGCGCTACCGAAGATGCCATCTTCAATGCTACTGGGGTAAGACCTGCCTTCATTCGTCCACCCTACGGGGAGGCCGACGATCGTGTAAAGGGTGTTCTTACTGCTATGGGATACCACAATCTTCTGTGGAACATGGATACCCTTGACTGGGACATCGTCGCTAAGAATGAAGACCCTCAACTCATCCTCAAATCGTTCCAAGATGCGCTCGCCAAGGGTACCGACTTGAATGCTCACGATGATCCAGGATATATTTCCCTCCAGCACGACCTTTATCTCGAGACCGTCAAGAAAGTCCCTCAAATTGAGCAACTATTGGCCCAGCATGGCTTCCATTTTGTATTGACTCATGAATGTATTGATGCTTCCCCCTATAAGAACAACGCCACCATTCCATCGGGCAATTCGACTGTTGTACCTACAAACACCTCATCCGTTAGCTCATCTCTCTCTGCAACTACTGTTGCTAGCACCACCAGCACTGCCTCGGTTTCCCAGAGCACCGGAACCTCGGCCAGCTCCAGTTCTTCCACTTCCACTAAAACTGCCCAGAACACGTCCACCGGTTCGGACGTCAAGGCGACAAGTAGCAGCAACTTGGAATCTGGTGGCAGTAAGTTCCAGGTTCATGGATCAATCCTCGGGCTGGCCGTCGCTGTCGTTGGCCTACTCTTCTAAGTATTGATATCCCATCCCATCCCATCCCATATTAATAATATTTTATCAAGTTTACGAAATGTATTCAGGATGCAATAGCGGCAACTTACAAGCCAAATCTAATCACCCATTAAAATCCAATTTTGTACCTGAGAGTTGCTCTGCATTGGGCAGTGGTTGGCCACAGGATTCCCGATAAATCGGCCTGTTACCCTTAAATTTTAACAATGGCCTAGTGTGCGTCGGTGGATTGGCTGGAGGTTAAGAGATGCGTCATTATGCGAGTCTGAATCAGTATCCAGGGTAAGTGACTGTTTCAAGGATGCCAGCGTGAAGCTGCAGTGCATGTCTAATACCTACGACATATTTGTCTTCGTGATCGAAATGCGCAGATTGTGGGTGCAGTGCTGATCATGTAGGTTTGTAACCATCTTCCGGTGTGGTGTGCTACGCTGAGGGGCGATCGTTGCACGATGGGGGAAGATTGCCGTTTCAGAGTGCAGCTTTTCTCCAGCCAAAGGCATACCAGAAGACATTTCACACGATGCAATGATCGGATGCCTTCATTGGTTCTGTCGAAGCAGATCGCTACAGGCAAAACATTGTGCTGAACCAGATCACTTGGTGGATAAGTAGTTTATTTTTGACTGCTTTTAAGTCGGACTAGCCCTGGGCCGGATCCGGGTTTCGTTGACCATTATGGAGATCAAAAACGTGATCCGTGGGATCAGAAAAAGTTACGCAAGTTGCATTGTATTAAATACGTTTAGGGATGAGCCAAGTCGCAGAGAACCAGCAAGGATTAGCGGAGTTACAAGTCGCTTACAAGCTTTAGTTACATCAGCCGAGGAGTCCTGTTTGACCTGGAAGACGTATCAAATAAGGAGATCATGATAGATTGTTATAGTGCGTATCTTTCTCTCAACATCAATATTTCCAACGCTGTGGTCCTGGGGCTTTTGATGTCTGCAACGATGTTTAACTTCGGCAGAGCTGCTTTTAGCTTCAGCACATGGTCTTTCGATATCTTTCGGCATCCAGCTAGGTTCACATAGGTCAGGTTTGGTAACCTCTTCAGTGCCTCAAAGATCCTATCAGTCAATTTCTCGCAAAAGCTCAAGTCGAGCCATTCTATGTTCTTGGCATTCTCCAACAAAATTAGAATTGGCGCTTCGGTGATTAACCAGCAATGTGAGAGATTCACCCTCTTCAGGTTTCTCGTGCGCCAGAACAGCTCTGTCAAAGACATGTCTGTAATGGTCGAAATGCTCAAGTGCAGCACCTCCAACGAGTCGGCTACTTTTTTCAACCCCAGGATCGATAGGTCAGTGATGCGCGACGAGTTCGTTAGCTCCACATGTCGAAGCATCGACGAGGAGTCGATTAGTTTCAGCACCGAGAAATCGGTTATTTGGCCACATTGACGAAGCACCAGGGTGGTCAATTTAGAAGAGTTCTTTGAGAACTGTATTATCGACTTGTCGGATAGACTCTTTGGAATGTCCAAGATCAGCATTGTGATGTTTGGGCAGAGGAACGCTAATTGCCCGATGAGTTCGTCGCTAACTACGTAATATAATTCCGAAAAATCCAGATAGTGTACGAGGTTTTGCAGGTTTGGCTGAAAAGTCGAGGTTTCTGAGAACGTAGAAAGATGTAAGGTTTGGACCAGTTTATGCCACGAAGAAACATATTGTGACCACGGGGCATGATAAAGACGCGGTGTTCCACAAAAATTCCAGCAGCGATTAATAAGTGTACAGTGGTAAAGGTCAAAGCTATTGAGAAATGTACAAGTATAACTTATCAACTCAGTTGGAAGACTGCAAAGGCCAAGGGCTTTTTCTGTCATCCTCAGCAACAGCCTCTCTTATTGACAAAGAGCACTAGCAAAGTTGGGTTGGGCTCGTCTTCAGAGGTATTCGACTATGTATCGACCAGAACGCCGGAAAGGTTGCCGTGAGGTTGAATATGGGTCCCTAACTAGAGCCGAAGGATAATCGAAAGTTCAAAGCAAAAAGGCAGCCACCAAACACGGAGATGGACAGCAATGGGCGACTTTTATACCTCTAGAGATATAGGTTTTCTAGTGCAGGTTTAAGAAAAGGTTTGAAGAGCAAACCTATGTAGCCGAGGAAATATAAATGAAGGTAAAAAAACGGAATATTTCTTTTGCCCGGTGAATGACGGTAAAAAGCGGTCACTTCATACTTGATAGTCACGTCCCAAAACACAGCAATCTCAGCCTCTGGTTGGCTGGTGTATCCTGAAAATCAGAGGGTGACTCCATCGAAACTAGATTGGACTGAAAGCCTGCAACGGCAACTATTCGTGTTTCCAGTCTAAACTATTATCAAATACAGTTAACACTAATCAATGACATTATTTAGTAATCGTTGTAAAAATTGTAGTCTCTGACACATGACAAGCTCGGCATGGCCCGGTATAAATTGCCTACATTGATTTGTGGAGATCTGTCCGATAAGTGGTGGATATCCTGCCAAATTCCTCGATGACGAATGGTATTATTCGTGTCAGAATTATACCATTTTGCTCACCACTCGACCAGTCCCCTTGCAACGCACCACGGGAATACTAGCCATTCTGGAATGATCAGTTGACCCGCATCGCCTCATGTCTTGAATCCATTTTCGCACACTTGGGTCCAATCAAGCACCGATCGCCCTACCCAAAGGCAGTTTGAGGAACCAGTACTGGAAACACGACCTTCAGGAGGATTTTAGGCAAGCTCGAGCTGGGTGACCGTTCAAGTAATTCTAGGGCTGGCCAATCTCTCGACTGACAAAAGGCGGATCAGGAATGACACGAAGGGCCACAGGCAAGTGAGCTTCAGTAGAGGTCCATTTGTATTGTGCAGAATAACGTTATGTGGGCACAGTCACTGCAGTGGAGATGTATGGGGAAACAACTCTGGACAATCGTATGCATAATTTATTACTCAATTGATGCTGGGTGAGATAATGACTATATTTACGAGATTACAGCAATCTAATAACCTCTCTATCCTCGGAGCTGCTACAGGACTTGCTCTGTGGCTTAACATCAGTCGCGGGCTTAGACCTGATGATGAATGTTGTTATTAGCCATCCTCTAAAGGACGGAGAGGGTGGCGAGGTCGAAGATGTTCTGCTTTCTAACTCGCATCGATCTGTCCAATCCTTCCTTATTGTCTGAAGGCATACATACAGCGTGGGATCAAATATAAATGGAAGCCCGTTGAATAAGCCCAACAATGCTTTTGTGTAATTGAAGATATCTGCCCAGTATTGCTCTTCCTCCAGGCTTTTGAAGATTCGGATCAACAAAAATGTGGATAATGGAATGCCAACCACGATCAACGAGACTGGGTAAAGAAGTATGCGTATCACGGCTCGTTGAACGGTACTACTGTTTAAAGCGCCGGACACCGGAGTCGAGCTCTTGCTCTGCGAAACCTGCCTATTGACCTTCGTCAATTTCCAGCCCAAGATAGAAGATACAATGATCGAGTATAGGATGGTCAGTGGGCAGAATGCCACTATTCCGATAGTCAAAAAATCCAATGGGTAGTAGTCGACGTTGTTGACATAGAAAGGTAGATAGGCCCATGCGAGTACCAGAAATACTATCGCGATAACTGGTGGGGTGATCATGTAGAACCATTTAAATCTAGATACTTGCCGTCTATTGTGTATCAGGACTATCTGTAGATTTAGAGTGATCATGAAGGTAAACAAAAAGCTCATCAAGAGAAACGACAGATTTAGACTGTTAGCAATCGCAAACTGTCTCCGGCTTCTACTCACGTATGTGGTTATATCCGAAAGATGCGCTATCAAGTCGGCAAGAGCCACTAGCGCTGTCAACCGAAAGGACACTCGATCCGCTAAGCTGCGACGATAAATGAATACCCCAACGATGCATACAAGGACAGCAAGAGCAGAAAGAGTCGATATGGAGCAAAGTACGATGGCAATCTTGCTTGAAGTTTTAAGCATTCGTGCTATTCAAGTGCTATGGACGGATTGTTAGTAGAACATACCACAGGCAGAATCCGTTTCTTATACTCTTAGTAGCCAAAGCCCACCTGAATTCCTCCGTGTTTTACATCGTTGGCGAACGAGAAAAAGCAAGTTCTTTACGGAACATGCTGTCTGTCTAGACGGATAGTAAATTGATGATGCTAGATGCTATTCATATGCATGATAAGCCGACCGAAAACTTGATGGTGGTTAGATGAGTGCTTTGGTGATTGGAGGGTTCCACCGAAGAAAATATACCCACCAAATCATATATTAATATGTACCTGATTTCACAATCATTAGGGTTCAGCCTACTGAGTCTAATAGCTCATGGGCGCCTGAAACATATGCCTTCTCATTGTTCATTAGTGCGGTAACAGTTGGATCTGATGGGTAGTTGTTAATATGGCGGGCAAACGGTCGGGATGCCTCAATCCTGAACTGTGCATAGCTAGGAATCCATTCACCATAAGCTTAATTGGTTAAATAGTCTTCTCTTCACGTGGCGGAGAGGTTGATGGCTGCAGCCATGAGAACTGCGATGGAAATATCGTGCTAGGTCAAGGTATAACTCTCGTTAATATTGCTAGAAACAAACTACAAGAACAAATGTCTAATGCTGGTTCCGTGGCTCTAATCTGGTGTCTCGTACCTCCTGGTGCCAAAACGTAGGAAAATCATTCCGAGCTAAGCCAAGCCTAGCGGTTTCATAAGCCAAATTATCAATTCTCTGGTTGCATCAACTTAAAATGTGATGTGATTATTGATGCTTCATTAGCATGCATGCCCCTCAAGGTGGCAGTTCTGGTTTACACACTGTACTACGCCCAACATAAAGGTCACATGCTTGTAGTCTGTAGTGTATGTCATTTCCCAAACACTTAGTAGAACACTATCCCGGAGGCAGACCTGAAGCAATCATTGAAGCCACTCTATAGCCGAAAATGCACTAATCTTCTGTGGAGTACAATCAGCCGCTGAGTGCCCTAACATTCCCATCTGCGCTTCATGATTTTCTTTTAAGTGAGCCACACTGATATTTTAGGCTGAAGGTTGATGCTTATAAGGGGATTAGAATGTAAATTTAAGTAACGGCATACACTTTCAAGTGCAACGAGTGTGATTTGCTGAGCGATCGATGCTAGGCAAGTGGTCACAATACTTCTTCGTGCCACTTGAGTGAGTAGTAAGCTCCAAATAAATCAATATGATACGGTATGGTAAAAGATGGAGTATACTGGAGCTCAATTGATTGGAGAAAAAGCAGAGGACACAGCACAGGGCTTTCCTGTGTACTTTGCCAGTTGGAAAACTCCGAAGCACATGTGCTGTCCAAATACTAGGCCCAGTTTGGTCACCGTTCCAGTTCGTCTAGTATATTCGTTTTGTCCGTTTCAATGCCATCCAACATTGGCTCTCACGAATCAAAGGTATCCTCAATCCCGACAAGGCTATTGATTAACCTCATATTCATGCTACCACGGCCCACCAATGGATCTGCACCAGATACAGCCACCCACATCTGAGGTTTAGTCACACTGCCGACCTGTGCTCTGATAAGAGAACTCTTACGCGGTCGATGCTTGTGCCAGTAGCAATGGTGATCCTTAAATTCTGGAGACCCGATGTTCGAAAGTGGTTGCCACAGTCTATATCTAATTTGCGATGCGGTGTATAAATTTAGCAACACCTGAGACATCAAGCAGGTTTTGTATGACTCAGAAAGAGAGAGGTATATCCCATCTTGGTTCTTGGCTGGTAGAAGCCATTTGGTGTTTGCTCAGTTCCAACCTTGGCTGGAGATGGCAGGTGATTTCGGTGGTTCCATATTGTGCTGAGATTAAAAATATTACTAGACTTGAATCATCAACACGATACCAGTAGCTAAATAGCAATATGGTGATACGGAAATATTGTAGTTTGGTGTTGGCTATCCTCTATCCGGATGCACACACATTACTGACCTGATCTTCAGATGGATGTGTGATTTGTTATATTCCAGGGTGAGTCCTCCATTTATTAATCTAATTTGAGGCCTAGACTCTGAGTGAGGCCGTGTCTATTTCCTGAGCAAATACTCGAGTGGTGTATGATTCAGCCCTGCTGTCCCGTGGCCGACGTGAATGCTTTTTCGCGATCAGCAATGGCCAAGAGATCAGTGATGCAAACAACGATACACTCCAACAAATTTGCGTTTGTAGCGCAGAGGATATCTTCGCAAGCTTCTGATGGCAAATCTGTGTCCAGATTCCATAATTAGCAGCAAAGTTTTGCTGGGACGGAGTTGCTCACATATTTGGCTATGCAATCCTAAGCAATATATCGAAGCATTTTAAGGAAAGGTGAACCAAATGAAATGGATGATATTAAGCTTTAATATCCTAGGGAGACCAGGGTACGCCTGATTGGTTGGGGCAGAGGATTGTGAGACCACCTCGCCATTCTCAACTATAATTATCACCTTATGAAACAAGTGCATAAAAGTTGATAGATTGTAATCTTGCGGATGACAGTATCTGTCTGAAGTAAAATACATAAAATTCAAAATTGCTTTGGCTTTGACGGCGTAAAGATGAGCCATACACCACTACACACATCTGTGGATGATATAGAAAGGAGACTGGGCTAATGAGGGGCAGTAATAAGCATGTATACTATTTAAAGTGTCGAATAAAATCACCATTGATGACTTGCAATACTTGGCGGCTACAATTGGAATCATTGCGATAAGAATGTCAGCGCAGCTCGTGTGCTTATTCCCTCATTTGGAAACCGCTGTAATTAAGGTGTTGATGATAAGCCACAGTCATCCACTCACAGGCCTCTTTCATATATCACCAAACTATTATGCTAATCTTCCATCTCACCCTCCTTTGCAGATCTCAGTAGTATATTGGATTCTATTTCCTGATAAACTCCGTTTCAAGTTGAGCTGAAGTGTGATACATCAAATATCATTGGGCACCAATGAGTATGCATTCTTCAGTAAACTCGAATGAGCGGACCACGAACGCAACACTACAAACAAGTCGAAGCATTTTGAGATCAGTACGATTGGCCCAGCTGCACAACTGACCAAGCTCAAATGCGATTAGAAATAGTGACATATCAATAGCCGATGGTTACGTAAGCGAGCGCTCTCAGATCATTCGACCAGTTGCCTAAAGTATTTCTGAAGGGCTTGAGAGCATGATGCCCAATTGGTTTCCTTCACGAATTCAACAGACTCCAGGAGACATCAACCACAATGAACTACTCACCCAAGTGCGACTTCCATGCCACAAGCCGGAATCAACCAATCCATTCGTTGCTGCTTACTGCCGGGGAATTGATTGCTGCATTTTAGATGAGATGCCTCAATAGAATCTTGTCATCATGAAAAAATGGGATCATGACCAACTCAACAATTGAGATCCGTCAAAATGGTTGGTTCCATGCTCAGTGAAACCGATGCCGTTTACTGGCTGTGTAGCCAGTTGGAAATGTGATCAATGATTTCCTGCTGCATTGCGTGAAAGACAAAGCTGTACGTAGACACTCATCGACTCTACAACTGCCATTTAGAACGCTACCAGTGATGCTTATAAAATGAGCCGCCATACTAATCGCGCGTTGAACGCATGATGCTCTTAAACGGTGTTTATTTCTTCCTAAATCAAAACAAGCCAGACACAGTGCATTTCCCCTGACTATTGAGTTTTAGAGCCTCAACGAGAGATCCAAAAAGGAAACGGAAAAGGTAAACCTATCACAAACGAAGAAATATGCCATCAACATAGACATCTAATCTTGGGGAATTATACCAAAGTTGGTAAGCCGAGTGCTATTTGAGAGGATCAAATTTGTCTAGCTGGAATCGGTTGGTGTAAGTGTTTAAGGGATTTAATCATCTCCAACAGCCAATCAAGCCCCATTCAATGTTATCAGGTGCCCAGGACTGTTTGGAAGTTGGTTCGTTTATAAGCAGTTGGCCAGCCGACGCTGACCATATTCTCCTTCACTAATCCTTACATCCAATTCTTATAGCCTGACATATTCTCACATTACGTACGTCCTTTTATAACACCAGCTAGCCAGAGAAGAATCCATCCTTCGACGCACACCCTATCGACGTGTGCATCCTGAAACCATTTCGCAATCGTGATAGCGGCTAGTACTTTATTTACAACATGGAGACCTACTTTGGGATTATTGAAAGCATCCAGGATGCTCTATTAATCTTCGAGGCATGTAGATTAGGTCTTCTTCGACGTGTACAACGCCGACTAAGTGACAAAGAACGGCAGAGTTTACGTTCGGGCTCTGTGTATATTTGGGAGGAGGAGGAGGCAGGAATGAGACGCTGGACTGATGGACGTACATGGTCTCCATCTCGAGTGCATGGGTGCTTTCTGACATACAGCGAGCTGGAGGGGAAACGCAAGGCCGCGAGATTGACGGACTCACCTCCTACAGCAACGGCATCCGGCATGTTTGCTGAATGTGAGGCAGATTTTGGCTGTCTGATCAAACAATCGCTCTCGTGCACAACCGCAGATCACAGAAAGCTACATCTTGTTGCGTACTATCGAAAGAGTCAACTCTCTGCAGATAATCCGCCAACACCATCAAAGGACCCCTTCTTTGCTCAAATAGTAATCCCAAAAGGATTGTACCCTGACATGACTGAGGAATGGCCAGTGAGCTTGGCAAACCCTACTGGAACCAAGTTCGAGAAAGAACTACAGCGAAGTTTAGCACTGCAGCGTAGACGTTCTTCCAGCTCCTCAATTGCTACTAGTAGCAGTCTAGGTGGGGTAAAGCATTTATCTAATTCTAGCACAAACTGTTCGTCTGTAGGATCTGCAATCAAGTTAGAGGAAATACCAACTGAAGGCCACACATCTATTTCTGTGGTGACTCCTGAAAGTATGGCTAATTCTGGATGTCCAGCCTCAAGCGTACCAACCATACCTGCATTATTTCATCAAATAGACGAACCGAACTGTGTCTTAAATCATCGAACTTTACCCCCAATACAAATGCCCTACACTCATATTAGATCCGTCTTGCACAGTGAGGACAAGCGGCAGCTCTCGGTCTTGGGACACGCATTCTCAAACTTCTGAGGTCAAATATCACATATGGAAGTACATACACTTCTTACAACCGTAAAGCAGGTAGCTGGTTTTAAAAACAATGGATGCCACCTGGTTTCTACCGCGTTGAAGTTTTTGCGATTGAAGGTTTTCTTCAACTACAAGAATTTTGGAACAGTGGATGTACGCAAGCTAAAAATTTGTGAGGTCGTCTCCCTGAATGGTCCAAACCAAAAGTGTTACAATGTATACTATTGTAGATTAAATTCTTCCTGCAGCCTATACCTTGGTTGTCACAAGGTACTCTAGGCATTGTTACTGCAACTGTATAAAACGATTAGCTCATGTTGGCATATATCTAGTTTTATTGTAGTAGCAAGCTATATATATTAGATAATTAAAGCCATACAGGTGGTAACTATTTCAGAAGGGATTAAAGGCTATTATCCTTGTTCAATGATAGCTTTGTGTGCAGGACATAGGTCCAATGTGCTTCAAACGCACGTTTAATCAAGTATCTAAAAACTTGATCCTAAGATAACGGCGTCAATAATCTATCAGGTGTTCACGATTGGATTACCAGGGGTGAAGCTTTCAAGTCAAAAAGGTGAATACAGATCATTCAATCGCATAAGTCATCAATTGAGGTGTATCCTGTATCTGTGTCTTCATAGTTGAGATCGGATCCTTAGGCTTATGATCTACGCCTGAACAAAGTGAAATATCAGCATCTGTAATTCTAAAGTATTTCTCTGCATGGGTTTAATCAGAGCGTGATCATGTAAGAACATTCAGTGATGGGTTGTGGCCACTCTAGCTCCAAAAATAACTTATTTCTTGAGACTTATACATCTTCCTAGGTCTTTTGAGTTGTAGCTGCACTAGTGGATAGCAGCAACCTATTACTATCTATTCTCGAGATTTTGCTTGTAAAGTGCTACTGTTGTGCATCAACATTTAAAACTTAGCCAATTTTACTCTGCTAGAAAATCTAGTACCCTAACTGATTTTTCCTAACCCAAATATAACTAATCCCAGTCATGGTTTATTTTATCCCATCTCAGAATCTATTTTTAGTTGTCACACCTGATCAATTTTCATATGGTCATTATGTCATCAACTGATCTGCCACACCTTTTCAGGTTATTAGTCATCCAATATCTATCTAGCAACTCAGCAGTTGCCAAAACATTAGCTGACTGATGATGCAGGGGGGGGGAGACAGTCACCAACAGGTGAAATCTTTATTTCAGTTGAAACAAAGAAGCCAGCGCTACTGTTGTAGCTTTGATACAAGAGTGTGTAGCTGAGGGGAATTTGTAGGTAAGTTAATAAGAAGTGATGATAGTTCTTCAGTGCTCAAGACACTGTTCAGTGGGAAGGGGGGTAGCAAGAGAGGTAAGAATGACTTGTGAACAACATTAATGAGGGGAATGTGATAAGGATTGATATTCATCATAAAGGGAGTGTGCTGCTGCAGATATTGCTGCCAAAGGTCTGTCAAGTACTTCAGGTAGGCCAGCTTGGGTTTTTCTGACTGCAGAATATAGTGAGCAAACTTCTTGACTTCAGGATCTCCAAGTATAGTTCTCCAGCAGGAGTCAGGTGTAGTGTGGTGTGTTCTCTTCCAGGCCTTAATCAGTGGGTTGTTGCAGTTGTGAAGTCTGAGGTATAATCTGGTTCTAAGGTAGAGAAGTCTGATCTTATAGGGCATAAACCCAAAAGCACCAAGAATAGCATGTCTGTAGGGGCATTCAGGCAAATGAGGCACCAAGGAGGTAATGCACCATACTGCAAACTTGTCAAGCTTAGTGGGTTAGGGTTAGGGGTCTAAATTCTTTTATTGAATCTGATCAAGTATAGTAATACTATTTCAACTTGATTCAAGTTGAAAAGTGCATATTGTATAAAGAAGATATATCTATAGTAATGTGAAGGTAAAATACTGCTCAAGTTGAGTTGAGTTCTGGAAAGAAATTTGTCAACAAATCAGGCTAGAAAATGAAGTAAAGCTGGGAGTTATTTGAAAGCAAAGCACTAAGGGAAAGTGTAGAGCTACACTACCACTTCCTGAAAGGCAGGGATCTCACAGGAAGGCAGAAGCTCAGGTCTAATTGCAGATATGATAGCAGAAAGTCTCTGGATGAGCTCCCTTTGTTTGTGAAATTGGAACAAAGATTGGGTATCTTTGAACCCAAAGCAGCTCTCTACATGAGAGAAGTAAAAATACCTGCTACAGTAGGGGCACTTGGAACCCAAGCAAAGTGTGTTCATTCTCCACCTTATGGCCTGGAAGGCAAAGAAGGAACTCCTGATGTAAAGGGATATGTCTGCTCCACTATGGGAATGTCTACTCTCATGAGAAATAAGTCCAACTCTGTCTTTTGAGCTAGTAACTCTGGAGATATTCTCCCGCTTCCTTTTATGCATTGCTACAGAGAGAGGAATATGCTCTCTAGGTGGCTTGGCACTGTTGGAGGCCAGATAATCTCTATAACCATCAGGAAAGTGTATCTTCTTTCTCACCAATGACTTTGGGGTGGCTTGGACTAAGTTGTTGGTAATCTTATTGACTAAGATCTTCAAAGGATTATTGGGTGATGCTTTTGCATAGTGCTGCCCAAATCTGATACCTAAAGTCTCAAATCTGATTGGCACAGCCTCAATACCAGTCAGACTATGTATAAGCCTCTGATATTGCCTAGAATGGTAGTCAGAAGCATTGACTACCCAGCCAATAGCTTCTTGCTGCAGAGCTTGTAGCTTGGTAATGAGGTCAGGATCAGCAACCAAACATATCATAGGAGTAGCATACTCCCAAGATGACCTCACAAAGGCCTTGAATAGCTGTAGCCTAATCAGAGGATGCCATCTGGCCCCTTTGAGCTGTAGGAATCTCAAAGTGGCAGAAGCCCTTTGAATACACTTTTCAGTGTAAGCTGCCCAAGAAATACCACTTTGACAAGTTGGGAGTCCAAGGTAGCTGTAAGAGGAAGGTTGAGGCAGAAGGGAGTTATTGAAGGAAATATTCCACTCTGGTGTGGGACCAATGTATGCTGATTTAGCAGTGTTTACCTCCATACCATTGGCAGTACACCATTGGCTGACTTTACTCAGCAAACAATTAGCTTCTGAGAGACTCCTAGGCAGCAATTGGATGTCATCAGCAAATAACAGTGCAGAGGGCACAGCAGCTCCTGAGTCATTGAAGCAGAGACTTTGAGCCAGGTCATCAATATAGATATTGAACAGGATTGGTGAAAGCAAAGATCCCTGGAATAGCCCCCTGAGCCTGGGAAATGGAGATGATATCACACCATTAACACTAATGGTGGAATAGCAGGCTGAGAAGAGTGAGTGTACAATCCTAAGAAGCTGACTGGATACATTCTGGTTCTTTAGCTTCTTCAGGAGTATTGGGATCACTACCCTATCATATGCTTGCTTCAGGTCAATAAAGATTCTGTGTTTTCTTTCTTCATGACCTGATAGGTAAAAAGCATCATGAGATACAACTGAATGTGTTGCAGTAGAGTAGCCACCCCTGAAGCCAGCTTGTGCAGGATGAAACTGGGCCAAGGGGGAGTCCTTCAAGTGGTTGAGGAGGCAGGCCTCAAATATTCTTCTAAGCATTGGTGTCAAGGCAATAGGCCTGAAGTTGTCAATGGTTGAGGAAGTGGACTTCTTTGGCAAAGGGTGAATGTGAGAGAGATTCCACTGTGAAGGGGTAAACCCTAGCCTGAGGCAATGATGAAAGAAAATCTTCAAATCATCTATGAAAGCTGGATTTCTAGCCAAAACCTTGAGAATGCATATATGAAGAGGGTCCAGACCAGCAGACTTGGAAGAGGGATACTTGCTGATTGCAAGAAGAAGAGACTTGGCAGTGAACCATTGACTATCAGAGAGGGTGTCTTGCATGAAAGTCCCAAATGCTGGAACCCAGCCATCTTTAAGGCAATGAGCAGGTGGGTATGCAAATACTTCTTGAAAGTAATTGTATGCATCATCCACAGCAGAGATACCAGGATCTCTGGAACTGATTATTACTTCTGCCTGAGTTACCCTTTGAGCTTGCTTGAATATCACAGCAGCCTGCTGGGCAGCTGAGGCAGAGTGAAGTCTCCAAAGGGGGTCACTTCTCCTAGGACCAGATTTGGCAGCATGAACTGAGTAAGTTCCCAGGTACTCCTCACATATGACCAATACCAGGGAGTGGAATGCAGTATAGGCAGCATCAATAGCAGCAGAGATGGTTCCTATAGGAGAACAGGATGTAAGCTCTTCTAGATGTCTCCAGGCAGTTTGCAGTATAGGAGACTCCAAAGAGTAATGGCTGCTAATGAGTGACTGAACCATAGGCTTCTCTAGTGGCTGAAGATGCAGCTTGACTGAGTCAGAAGAAGAGAAATTCTGGGTGTTAGAGGAAGAGTAGGCCATTGACATCACAGCAGCCATAAATATATGGTCAGACTGGTCACACATAACATCAGACTGGAAGTACCAATGAGCCATTGTGTTGTATCTGACAAAAGCATGATCAGGAGTGCTTCCCAGTGGGATGGGGGGGAGGTGCTCCATACCAAGTCTTAGAAGAAGACTCTCAAACAAGTCTATTCTACTCCTTGGTCCAACCTTCTTGGAGCCAAAGAGTCTACCAAAGTGAGTGTTGATATCACCAAAGAGCAGAGTGGGAGGCTGAGTGGGCAGGAATGAGGCAATATCCTGACAGGACATTGAGGGAGGGAAGTAGACAGTCATTAGGCTGACTGACATCAGAGTTACACATATTGTATATTCAGTGCAGGAGACCATGGATATCATTGGCCTCAGATGTGGTGATACTAGACAGATCAGTCCAGCCTTCTCATGACCTGTTATGATTGGGTTAGGGACAATCCTGTTAGGGCCAATCCTTTTGGAGGTGGCTAGGAAGTATGAGTGTGATGAGTGCAGAGCTTGATCAACAAACCAAGTTTCAGCCAGGAAAATTATGTCATATCTATTATTTTTGATTAGGTCAGTGACACCAGACCACTTGTGAAAGCTTAATCCTTGGCAATTCCAGTAGCCAATCTTCAGGGGCTGGGTAGATGTCATCATTGATGAGTAGTGGGAGCTGACTGAGAATGATGCTGATCATCAGCTACTGAGACAGGGTCAGGTAAGGGATCAGGCTCATGTTCATGATCTAAACTAATCATGATCTCATCAGGATTTGCTGAGGTGGTAATGGTTGATTCATTGGTGATAATTGGGAAGCCAGTCTCCTTAGCCAAATCAGTCAGGTAAGACTTGTATGTGTCTCTGTTTGACATGTTGTAAGACTGCTGCAGTCTTCTTGCATATGCAGCCTTCACTTGCTCAGCCACAATGGGAGTGGCTTCAGGGTCCAAGGGCTTGGAAGGATCTACCTTGCCAAGTAGTTTGAGAAAGGGGTATTTCTTCACTTTAGCAATGAATGAGTAAGCATACTCAGTAGAGAGAGTGAACTCTAAAGTATTTCTTCCTATGAAGTTGATACTCCATATCTTGGATAGTTGAAATCTGAATTCAAAGAGGATAGATTTCACCTGCCTTATTGGTTGATGCCTAATACCTTGAAGGTACATCCTACAGACTTTGTGGTTGACCTCTGCCTTTGTGCTGGTAAAGGGAGGCTTTGCACCAACACAAAGTCTCATAGCAGCAGTCAGTCTGTTGATTTCTTCTTTGGAGCCAGTCTTGGCATTTTTCTTTGCTATTTCAGCAAAGGTAGGTCTTCTGTATGGCTGAGTTGCTGGTTGGGAAGTGACTCTGCTTGGTGTGGGTTACTCTGGGTGGTTTGGACTAGGTTTGTACTGGAGCCACTGTGAGGAGAAGCTATATTGGTCCCAGATTGCCTAGTCAAAGGAGACTCCATTGGTGCTACTGTAGGCTTTCCTGAATCATGAAGGATGGCACTAAGTTGGACTTGTTGATTTTTGACAATACTCTTGAGCTCTTGCACTTCTTTCTGTTGCTCAAGAAGATGCTCCATGATTGTTGTTAACTTGGTGAGTCTGGAGTCCAAGATGGAACAGGTCTCTCTCAGAAGACTTAAGCTTTGCTCCACTTGTGAGCTAGCTTCTTCAGAAGGAGATGGTTGAAGTTGAGTTGGAGAAGACATATGTTGCTGAGGAAGATTATCCAGAGAGGAAGTTGATTGTAAGGAAGAAGAGTTTGACCTTCTCCTCTTTTGTACACTTGCAGTTGTATCAAGGGAACCTCCAGAAGGCTGTTCCAGTGCAAGCAAAGACTCATGAAAGACTGATAGCTGAGGGGTCTCCATGGGATCAGAATCAGAGTTATTCAGTGGTAGGGACTTGTCAGAAGAGAGTAAGGGAGCAGTGGGAAGCTGTGAAGCAAGCTGGCCAAGACATTGTGTCCAAAAGTGAGAAGCCTTGTATTTGGTAGAGCATTGCTTGCACTTGAAGCAACCATAGGTTCCTCTACCAGACCCATTTGAGTCTTTGGTAAATGCTGCACCTGGTCCAGCACCACACTTGGGGTAAGAAGCCAGAGTTTTATCAGAGTTGTATGTTTCCAATACAGTTTTGGCAGGCTCTTCTAGCCAATACCACCCTTAGGGTTAGGGGGGGATGATCATCACCAAAGGGTGAAATCTTTATTTAAATAATAAATAAAGAAGCCAAGTTTGAATATGAATATCTGAGATGCAGGAAGCCTACAAGATAAACTTGGACTTTGCTGTATCCCAAATATCCTCAATATCAAAGTCTAGAGGAGAGTGTAGCAAGACTGCTTGTTCACTGTAGTATTTCTTGAGGAAGTTTGTGACTTGAAGGGAAGGAGAGTTTTTCAACAAGCTGGTAAATCTTTTGAGGAGTTCTTTTTCCAGAGAGAATGGCACAAAGAGTGGAATGTCCAAATGATGTCTGAATATATGCTCTGAGAGCTCCCAATCCAGCATATTTATGACTTCTTCTGTAAAATCTTCAACAATATCTTTGTCAAGAATAACTTCCAAGAGATCCCTGGCAATGTACTGAATGTTAATAATCTTGGGCATATGAATACCTAGGTCCTTGAGGTAGTTTCTTTGTTCTGATATTGGGAGATATCCTGCATTTCTGAAATAGCAAACAGCCCAGTTGGCAGTAGGAGGAGTATCAGGGCTGACAGGGAATCTTCTTCTAGCTTTAGAGTGCACTGGCTTAGGAGACTGTCTTGATGCAAGGGCAGCTGGTTTTGGATGAGCTTGAAGTGCTTGGGAGTAGGTCTGAGTACAAGTAGTAGAAGTTCCTGGTTGCTGAGAATTTTCAGATTGACTGGATGTAGAGCTAATTGAGGGGTTGCAAGGTAAGGAAGAAGCTGAAAGAGAAGTGGAGAGGGCTGGGTGAAGTTCAGAAAGAGTTTTGAAAAGAATTTGGATCTGAGATTTCAACATTGAGTTTTCAGCTTCAAGAAGAGAAACTCTTTGTTCAAGGTAAGAAGTCTGTAAAGAGTGAAAGTTGGGTAAAGACATGGAAGTAGTAAATAAGAAGAAAGGAGTAGTTGGGGTGGGAGGGTGGGAAAATAGGTAAGAAGAAACAAGAGGAAAGATCTGAAATTTAAAATCTCAGAATTTATAGATGGATGGACAAGGGTAGAGGATAGATTAATCCAGGGTTAGGGAAAAATAGGTAAGAAGAAACAAGAGGAAAGATCTGAAATTGAAAATCTCAGAATTTATAGATGGATGGACAAGGGTAGAGGATAGAGGGTTAGGGTTAGGGTTAGGGTTAGGGTTAGGGTTAGGGTTAGGGTTAGGGTTAGGGTTAGGGTTAGGGTTAGGGTTAGGGTTAGGGTTAGGGTTAGGGTTAGGGTTAGGGTTAGGGTTAGGGTTAGGGTTAGGGTTAGGGTTAGGGTTAGGGTTAGGGTTAGGGTTAGGTTAGGGTTAGGGTTAGGGTTAG
>MCFE01000686.1:0-45258 GCA_002104905.1 Basidiobolus meristosporus CBS 931.73
GCTATCTCTATATAAACTCCTTTGAACACTATCAATAAAGCATCAACCTTTTACCGGTTCATCAACTATTCAGATAACCTCTCTGATTCGTATTGGACATCCTCCGGTCCTCCTCCGCTTGCCCTCGATTCATAACAATATGCTATAAGGGCGTATGGCCAAATGGATAAGGCGCCTGACTACGGATCAGGAGATTCCAGGTTCGATCCCTGGTATGCTCGTTATTTTGCAACCAACATTTTGTAGTCTACAACTATGAGAAAATGTTACATGCAATGAATCAATGAAATACCATTGAAGGAGAGGTCAATTCATCAAGTGTGCCGAGTTCTTAGTCACAAAAGCATAACGTTGGTGAATAAAATATTGGCTTATCTAGCCAAACATAGAGTGTACTTAGTCAAGAACGTATTTAAATTCAAAAAGGTTTTCCCCATCGGGGAATCGAACCCCGGCCGTCTCGGTGAGAGCGAGAAATCCTAACCACTGGACCAATGAGGACTTGTTGATGATACTACTATATGTTTATCTCTTACTGAACTCGCCATAGTAATAGCACTTACCTAGGCTTAGTGCAAACCGATTGCTACATTGTGAATCTGGGCGTGTGCCTCCCAGTTGGAATCTTGCATTTTAGACCATCAATTCTATATCAAAACAGTAAGATACTCCGGAAGCAACGCAACTTAAGAGTGTATGTATTCGCATACCTCGCATACCAAGGGTTAAGAAGTGTGTAAAGTAGATGCCCTTTGCACATTACTAAATAAGCAAATATTTGTATGTTATCGAACAGCTCGCATAGCTCAGTTGGTTAGAGCGTGGTGCTAATAACGCCAAGGTCGCAGGTTCGACCCCTGCTGTGAGCAAATTTCCTTTTTCGTTTTTTCCTTGCTAACTCATTTCCCTCAAGTTATCGTCGAAATAGATACATACACAAGTGTACTTTCACAAAGTTGTTGTTTAGTGGCTTTGTTATATTGTATGCTGATAAACACTTGGTAGAAATATACAGTTTATTCTTTATTTTATCGTAACTAATTCTCAGATAGTATAGTGGTAAGTATCCCCGCCTGTCACGCGGGAGACCCGGGTTCAATTCCCGGTCTGAGAGCTTTTTACATGCCACTCTAAGTATAGTAGTATAGGCAGTAGCAATATTTTATTACTCGATAACCCGTTTATTTGAAAATACATAGATAATGTTTTTACAACAGTATTTCTGCCTCATATATATATATATACATGTATGTGCCTCCGTTTGCATCTTGGCCCATAGTTATAGGATATGGATCTTTACTGGGAATCGTACCAAAGATTTCACCCACACAAAGAGCGAGTATACCGCCAAATCCTCAAGGCAATACCACCCTAACAAGATGCACAATACACTATCGGTCATTTTACAAAAGTCCTCAAGAATACACCAGTACCTAGCAATATCACCACTACTCCAGAAAGCCTAATATAAATGGGGGTCTAGCTCAGATGGTAGAGCGCTCGCTTAGCATGCGAGAGGCACTGGGATCGATACCCAGGTCCTCCATTTTTGCCATGTTGCAGTAAAGAATTTTAATATTTGCAGCAATGCTATTTTCCATTCGCTCAAAGCCATTCATTTATATTTATCTCGGGCATCAAAAAACTGTTAAAGTGTGTAAAAAGGACGCAGGCGGATTTGAACCACCGACCTATTGATCTGCAGTCAATTGCTCTACCACTGAGCTATACGTCCGTTACTTGGAGGGCTAATATTATACAGATTCACATATCCATGAATGCAACAATGATCTGTCAATCTCATCAATTGCCGTTTGAAAAGTAAATCGATCAAAAGCGGATCAAGGCAAAAGTATAAGCACCCAACGTGGGGGTCGAACCCACAACCTTGAGATTAAGAGTCTCACGCTCTACCGATTGAGCTAGCCGGGCCACGTGGCTGTATGTGTAAAAGCTTAGTTATATTCCTTTTGTTTGCTTGAAAAGACCTGCGACCATTAATGCATAGCATAAAATCATACCACCTATATAGACATATATACTTCATCCCAAGGGATTTTCGAATATCTACGATATTTCACTGTGTGAAACAGACACCCAGAGCATGGTACTGCATATATTAGGAGAACCTGAGGTATAGAATCACCGCACAATTGTTGTTTTGTAATGCATAGTAACAACACAGAGTAAAAAAAATATCAAAAGAAACTGCTCCCTGCCAGGATCGAACTGGCGACCTTCAGATTATGAGACTAACGCGCTGCCAACTGCGCTAAGGAAGCATGTATACCGGGGATATCTTATATCAATATATTACAAGCTCCAGACTATTTTGCGTGATTTAATACCCCACGGTAGGGTAGCAATAATCATTCAGGAGGTACAACATTGTGCCAGCAAAATTCAAACAACATTAAAAATGAGCCTTTACAACGTAGTTGAATGCAAAAGTTCCCCATCGGGGAATCGAACCCCGGCCGTCTCGGTGAAAGCGAGAAATCCTAACCACTGGACCAATGAGGAATACATGAAAACATTCTAACTACAATGCTGTGTTAATGTGTAAGTGTAATGTTGCACAGCAGTTCGATCGTTAATACATCCCTTTGCTAGGTCTATTTCGCATGATGAAAATTGCACCCTTGGCAGTACAATAAGTTATTGTGTGTGAGTGCTTAGAAGCCTCTGGTCAAGGTAAAGGCTTCTAGCATATACGGCAAGTTCTTGGGCAAGATTTGATTGCGGATTCTGTAAAGAGAAGCAATAAGTATACATATTCTTCAACTCCTATTTAGTATTCACACATTTTCATGGTATAAATGTAATAGCGACACTCATACATTTGAGGAGTCAGCAAAAGATTAGATAGCAGCGAGAGGTTTCGATCCTCCGACCTCGGGGTTATGAGCCCCGCGCGCTTCCTCTGCGCTACGCTGCTTTGTTGAATATCTAAGACAAAGACGCCCCTTTGACCCTTTGGTAGGACTGTATTACAATCTGATATTTTGACTGTGCCCATGCACGCATACCTCCAGTTTAAATAGTATACAAACTGTAACCATTCAAAAGGGTATGATTCACACCTCTGAAATGGCTCTTCCTACACAATCCTATAAAACACATGTCAAGCAACAAAAGACTCTTGATGCCGACCAGTAATCAGTACAAAAAGAGAAAGCCACCCCCGGTGGGACTCGAACCCACAATCCTCAGATTAGAAGTCTGATGCCTTATCCAATTAGGCCACGGGGGCATTTCGTTCTTGTTCCCTTTGTTTTGCGTATAGATGTAAACTAAATGAAGTACTATCCGGTGATTCCCTTGTGACTCTAGTGACTGTATTCTTATGACCGTCCAAATTTCTGCCAAACCTTAGCCAATTTTAAGTAACATTGGCTAAAAAAATAAAAATTGCCGTCTCTGCGGATCGAACGCAGGACCTTCAGAACTTCAGTCTGACGCTCTCCCAACTGAGCTAAGACGGCTATACATTTGCTTGAATATTGAGTATGAATTAGTTGGCTAATAGTGTAAGATAGTGTCATCACTACCTTGGGCAAGCCCTGTTTGCCTTAGTATCTGCAATACATCCCGTAGTCATGGCATACTCTGGATAATAGTTATTTTAATGAATCGCAGTAACCCGTATGGATTTTGTACTACTTAGCCCCTTTGTAACTACTAAGGAGATATATCTGATCAAGATTTGGTTGCAAGCGTATTGCTCTTGTGGCGCAATTGGCTAGCGCGTCTGACTGTTAATCAGGAGGTTGGTGGTTCAAGCCCACCCAGGAGCGATTACCTTTTGCTTGAAGCTTTAGCACTCCCTTTTTTGCCATTCGGCTGGAAACGGGTTAGGAGTCTGGGGTATATTTGTATGTGCCACACACATGTTACTGTCAACTATCTATTTTAATGAATGTACTTGAATACTGAAGCGAAGAGCTGCACCGCCATTATCCAAGGAGTAAAACTCAAAACTTCTCAGCCAACTAATGTAGCTGGGACAAAACAAGACTCCGAACACCCGGATTTGAACCAGGGACCTAAAGATTGCTATGGTAACACTACAGTCTTCCGCTCTACCAACTGAGCTATGTTCGGGAGTTCACGGGAGTGGGAACCAATATCAATGATAGACTAGATGTTTCAAATAATTGCAGCATTCCCATACATTCCTTTATAACATCTGGAACGTGAAAATGGAGAGATGGCCGAGTTGGTCTAAGGCGTCACGTTAAGGCCGTGATCTCTTCGGAGGCGTGGGTTCGAATCCCACTCTCTTCATTAGTTTTTGCGCTCTTCTTTTTCCCGGTATTTCTCTTGACCTTTGGGATGTACACCACCGGTGATCAGGTAGAGCAACAATTTTATGACATGGCCACTTCACTATATGGATAGCCACTATGATTATGCTCAGTTTAGGCATTGATATGATTGATTTGCCCGCACAGCATTGATGGATATCTTGGCAAATCCCCACGCATACAAAAAAAACCAGCAGCAGCACCTACATTCAAGTAGAGCCGTTGGCAAAATGCCTTCTGCCGGAATTGAACCAGCGACCTTCTGCTTACTAGGCAGACGCTCTGCCAACTGAGCCAAGAAGGCAATATGTCTGAGCGCACTAGATGGGCTCTATGAGGAAAATACCTAAGCAAGAGTCTTATTCTATAAAGCTATTTGGGGTGATAAACTGATGTAGCACCAGAGCCATGATGTCAGAAGGTAGGGCGGCATGATTGTGCGCAACAACGATAGGTTCGAATTGCAGTTGGACATACCCTACGGAGTGGCTAACCAGATGATAAACCGTAAGGCGGTTATGCCAAAAGTTTTGGCAGCCAGCAGTGTTGTTTTGAGGGGCAGTTTAGCCTTGATATTTTGCATTGATTAACTAACCCTAATCAAAGGAGGAAACATGCACATTCCTGGAGCTTCGGGTATATGACTCGGCCATCCAAGTCCTTTTTCTGTTTTGTCAGCTTTATGGTGAGTAAGGTAAGAAGCAACACCTGCGTCCAAGCAGGCACATAACTCCTACTCTTGCCATTCCCAGCAAAACAGCAACGATACAGTAAGCCAGATGCAGCTAGCCAACAAAAGAATGAAACGTATTATCTCATACGTCAAAGTATTGCTCAAAGAAAGGAAATCGCAAAGACACCTACAGCAAAATGCATACTCGGGGAATCGAACCCCGGTCTACCGCGTGGCAGGCGGTAATTATACCACTAAACCAAGTATGCAATTACAATAGGGGGGCGGAAAGGTAGTTCATGATAACATTCAGGGGAAGCAGTGCGCAACTTTGGATGTCACCACCAAAGGCTAAAGAGATTCATAGTCTACCAGCTGGCAAGTATATGCTATAAGGGCGTATGGCCAAATGGATAAGGCGCCTGACTACGGATCAGGAGATTCCAGGTTCGATCCCTGGTATGCTCGTTATTTTGCAACCAACATTTTGTAGTCTACAACTATGAGAAAATGTTACATGCAATGAATCAATGAAATACCATTGAAGGAGAGGTCAATTCATCAAGTGTGCCGAGTTCTTAGTCACAAAAGCATAACGTTGGTGAATAAAATATTGGCTTATCTAGCCAAACATAGAGTGTACTTAGTCAAGAACGTATTTAAATTCAAAAAGGTTTTCCCCATCGGGGAATCGAACCCCGGCCGTCTCGGTGAGAGCGAGAAATCCTAACCACTGGACCAATGAGGACTTGTTGATGATACTACTATATGTTTATCTCTTACTGAACTCGCCATAGTAATAGCACTTACCTAGGCTTAGTGCAAACCGATTGCTACATTGTGAATCTGGGCGTGTGCCTCCCAGTTGGAATCTTGCATTTTAGACCATCAATTCTATATCAAAACAGTAAGATACTCCGGAAGCAACGCAACTTAAGAGTGTATGTATTCGCATACCTCGCATACCAAGGGTTAAGAAGTGTGTAAAGTAGATGCCCTTTGCACATTACTAAATAAGCAAATATTTGTATGTTATCGAACAGCTCGCATAGCTCAGTTGGTTAGAGCGTGGTGCTAATAACGCCAAGGTCGCAGGTTCGACCCCTGCTGTGAGCAAATTTCCTTTTTCGTTTTTTCCTTGCTAACTCATTTCCCTCAAGTTATCGTCGAAATAGATACATACACAAGTGTACTTTCACAAAGTTGTTGTTTAGTGGCTTTGTTATATTGTATGCTGATAAACACTTGGTAGAAATATACAGTTTATTCTTTATTTTATCGTAACTAATTCTCAGATAGTATAGTGGTAAGTATCCCCGCCTGTCACGCGGGAGACCCGGGTTCAATTCCCGGTCTGAGAGCTTTTTACATGCCACTCTAAGTATAGTAGTATAGGCAGTAGCAATATTTTATTACTCGATAACCCGTTTATTTGAAAATACATAGATAATGTTTTTACAACAGTATTTCTGCCTCATATATATATATATACATGTATGTGCCTCCGTTTGCATCTTGGCCCATAGTTATAGGATATGGATCTTTACTGGGAATCGTACCAAAGATTTCACCCACACAAAGAGCGAGTATACCGCCAAATCCTCAAGGCAATACCACCCTAACAAGATGCACAATACACTATCGGTCATTTTACAAAAGTCCTCAAGAATACACCAGTACCTAGCAATATCACCACTACTCCAGAAAGCCTAATATAAATGGGGGTCTAGCTCAGATGGTAGAGCGCTCGCTTAGCATGCGAGAGGCACTGGGATCGATACCCAGGTCCTCCATTTTTGCCATGTTGCAGTAAAGAATTTTAATATTTGCAGCAATGCTATTTTCCATTCGCTCAAAGCCATTCATTTATATTTATCTCGGGCATCAAAAAACTGTTAAAGTGTGTAAAAAGGACGCAGGCGGATTTGAACCACCGACCTATTGATCTGCAGTCAATTGCTCTACCACTGAGCTATACGTCCGTTACTTGGAGGGCTAATATTATACAGATTCACATATCCATGAATGCAACAATGATCTGTCAATCTCATCAATTGCCGTTTGAAAAGTAAATCGATCAAAAGCGGATCAAGGCAAAAGTATAAGCACCCAACGTGGGGGTCGAACCCACAACCTTGAGATTAAGAGTCTCACGCTCTACCGATTGAGCTAGCCGGGCCACGTGGCTGTATGTGTAAAAGCTTAGTTATATTCCTTTTGTTTGCTTGAAAAGACCTGCGACCATTAATGCATAGCATAAAATCATACCACCTATATAGACATATATACTTCATCCCAAGGGATTTTCGAATATCTACGATATTTCACTGTGTGAAACAGACACCCAGAGCATGGTACTGCATATATTAGGAGAACCTGAGGTATAGAATCACCGCACAATTGTTGTTTTGTAATGCATAGTAACAACACAGAGTAAAAAAAATATCAAAAGAAACTGCTCCCTGCCAGGATCGAACTGGCGACCTTCAGATTATGAGACTAACGCGCTGCCAACTGCGCTAAGGAAGCATGTATACCGGGGATATCTTATATCAATATATTACAAGCTCCAGACTATTTTGCGTGATTTAATACCCCACGGTAGGGTAGCAATAATCATTCAGGAGGTACAACATTGTGCCAGCAAAATTCAAACAACATTAAAAATGAGCCTTTACAACGTAGTTGAATGCAAAAGTTCCCCATCGGGGAATCGAACCCCGGCCGTCTCGGTGAAAGCGAGAAATCCTAACCACTGGACCAATGAGGAATACATGAAAACATTCTAACTACAATGCTGTGTTAATGTGTAAGTGTAATGTTGCACAGCAGTTCGATCGTTAATACATCCCTTTGCTAGGTCTATTTCGCATGATGAAAATTGCACCCTTGGCAGTACAATAAGTTATTGTGTGTGAGTGCTTAGAAGCCTCTGGTCAAGGTAAAGGCTTCTAGCATATACGGCAAGTTCTTGGGCAAGATTTGATTGCGGATTCTGTAAAGAGAAGCAATAAGTATACATATTCTTCAACTCCTATTTAGTATTCACACATTTTCATGGTATAAATGTAATAGCGACACTCATACATTTGAGGAGTCAGCAAAAGATTAGATAGCAGCGAGAGGTTTCGATCCTCCGACCTCGGGGTTATGAGCCCCGCGCGCTTCCTCTGCGCTACGCTGCTTTGTTGAATATCTAAGACAAAGACGCCCCTTTGACCCTTTGGTAGGACTGTATTACAATCTGATATTTTGACTGTGCCCATGCACGCATACCTCCAGTTTAAATAGTATACAAACTGTAACCATTCAAAAGGGTATGATTCACACCTCTGAAATGGCTCTTCCTACACAATCCTATAAAACACATGTCAAGCAACAAAAGACTCTTGATGCCGACCAGTAATCAGTACAAAAAGAGAAAGCCACCCCCGGTGGGACTCGAACCCACAATCCTCAGATTAGAAGTCTGATGCCTTATCCAATTAGGCCACGGGGGCATTTCGTTCTTGTTCCCTTTGTTTTGCGTATAGATGTAAACTAAATGAAGTACTATCCGGTGATTCCCTTGTGACTCTAGTGACTGTATTCTTATGACCGTCCAAATTTCTGCCAAACCTTAGCCAATTTTAAGTAACATTGGCTAAAAAAATAAAAATTGCCGTCTCTGCGGATCGAACGCAGGACCTTCAGAACTTCAGTCTGACGCTCTCCCAACTGAGCTAAGACGGCTATACATTTGCTTGAATATTGAGTATGAATTAGTTGGCTAATAGTGTAAGATAGTGTCATCACTACCTTGGGCAAGCCCTGTTTGCCTTAGTATCTGCAATACATCCCGTAGTCATGGCATACTCTGGATAATAGTTATTTTAATGAATCGCAGTAACCCGTATGGATTTTGTACTACTTAGCCCCTTTGTAACTACTAAGGAGATATATCTGATCAAGATTTGGTTGCAAGCGTATTGCTCTTGTGGCGCAATTGGCTAGCGCGTCTGACTGTTAATCAGGAGGTTGGTGGTTCAAGCCCACCCAGGAGCGATTACCTTTTGCTTGAAGCTTTAGCACTCCCTTTTTTGCCATTCGGCTGGAAACGGGTTAGGAGTCTGGGGTATATTTGTATGTGCCACACACATGTTACTGTCAACTATCTATTTTAATGAATGTACTTGAATACTGAAGCGAAGAGCTGCACCGCCATTATCCAAGGAGTAAAACTCAAAACTTCTCAGCCAACTAATGTAGCTGGGACAAAACAAGACTCCGAACACCCGGATTTGAACCAGGGACCTAAAGATTGCTATGGTAACACTACAGTCTTCCGCTCTACCAACTGAGCTATGTTCGGGAGTTCACGGGAGTGGGAACCAATATCAATGATAGACTAGATGTTTCAAATAATTGCAGCATTCCCATACATTCCTTTATAACATCTGGAACGTGAAAATGGAGAGATGGCCGAGTTGGTCTAAGGCGTCACGTTAAGGCCGTGATCTCTTCGGAGGCGTGGGTTCGAATCCCACTCTCTTCATTAGTTTTTGCGCTCTTCTTTTTCCCGGTATTTCTCTTGACCTTTGGGATGTACACCACCGGTGATCAGGTAGAGCAACAATTTTATGACATGGCCACTTCACTATATGGATAGCCACTATGATTATGCTCAGTTTAGGCATTGATATGATTGATTTGCCCGCACAGCATTGATGGATATCTTGGCAAATCCCCACGCATACAAAAAAAACCAGCAGCAGCACCTACATTCAAGTAGAGCCGTTGGCAAAATGCCTTCTGCCGGAATTGAACCAGCGACCTTCTGCTTACTAGGCAGACGCTCTGCCAACTGAGCCAAGAAGGCAATATGTCTGAGCGCACTAGATGGGCTCTATGAGGAAAATACCTAAGCAAGAGTCTTATTCTATAAAGCTATTTGGGGTGATAAACTGATGTAGCACCAGAGCCATGATGTCAGAAGGTAGGGCGGCATGATTGTGCGCAACAACGATAGGTTCGAATTGCAGTTGGACATACCCTACGGAGTGGCTAACCAGATGATAAACCGTAAGGCGGTTATGCCAAAAGTTTTGGCAGCCAGCAGTGTTGTTTTGAGGGGCAGTTTAGCCTTGATATTTTGCATTGATTAACTAACCCTAATCAAAGGAGGAAACATGCACATTCCTGGAGCTTCGGGTATATGACTCGGCCATCCAAGTCCTTTTTCTGTTTTGTCAGCTTTATGGTGAGTAAGGTAAGAAGCAACACCTGCGTCCAAGCAGGCACATAACTCCTACTCTTGCCATTCCCAGCAAAACAGCAACGATACAGTAAGCCAGATGCAGCTAGCCAACAAAAGAATGAAACGTATTATCTCATACGTCAAAGTATTGCTCAAAGAAAGGAAATCGCAAAGACACCTACAGCAAAATGCATACTCGGGGAATCGAACCCCGGTCTACCGCGTGGCAGGCGGTAATTATACCACTAAACCAAGTATGCAATTACAATAGGGGGGCGGAAAGGTAGTTCATGATAACATTCAGGGGAAGCAGTGCGCAACTTTGGATGTCACCACCAAAGGCTAAAGAGATTCATAGTCTACCAGCTGGCAAGTATATGCTATAAGGGCGTATGGCCAAATGGATAAGGCGCCTGACTACGGATCAGGAGATTCCAGGTTCGATCCCTGGTATGCTCGTTATTTTGCAACCAACATTTTGTAGTCTACAACTATGAGAAAATGTTACATGCAATGAATCAATGAAATACCATTGAAGGAGAGGTCAATTCATCAAGTGTGCCGAGTTCTTAGTCACAAAAGCATAACGTTGGTGAATAAAATATTGGCTTATCTAGCCAAACATAGAGTGTACTTAGTCAAGAACGTATTTAAATTCAAAAAGGTTTTCCCCATCGGGGAATCGAACCCCGGCCGTCTCGGTGAGAGCGAGAAATCCTAACCACTGGACCAATGAGGACTTGTTGATGATACTACTATATGTTTATCTCTTACTGAACTCGCCATAGTAATAGCACTTACCTAGGCTTAGTGCAAACCGATTGCTACATTGTGAATCTGGGCGTGTGCCTCCCAGTTGGAATCTTGCATTTTAGACCATCAATTCTATATCAAAACAGTAAGATACTCCGGAAGCAACGCAACTTAAGAGTGTATGTATTCGCATACCTCGCATACCAAGGGTTAAGAAGTGTGTAAAGTAGATGCCCTTTGCACATTACTAAATAAGCAAATATTTGTATGTTATCGAACAGCTCGCATAGCTCAGTTGGTTAGAGCGTGGTGCTAATAACGCCAAGGTCGCAGGTTCGACCCCTGCTGTGAGCAAATTTCCTTTTTCGTTTTTTCCTTGCTAACTCATTTCCCTCAAGTTATCGTCGAAATAGATACATACACAAGTGTACTTTCACAAAGTTGTTGTTTAGTGGCTTTGTTATATTGTATGCTGATAAACACTTGGTAGAAATATACAGTTTATTCTTTATTTTATCGTAACTAATTCTCAGATAGTATAGTGGTAAGTATCCCCGCCTGTCACGCGGGAGACCCGGGTTCAATTCCCGGTCTGAGAGCTTTTTACATGCCACTCTAAGTATAGTAGTATAGGCAGTAGCAATATTTTATTACTCGATAACCCGTTTATTTGAAAATACATAGATAATGTTTTTACAACAGTATTTCTGCCTCATATATATATATATACATGTATGTGCCTCCGTTTGCATCTTGGCCCATAGTTATAGGATATGGATCTTTACTGGGAATCGTACCAAAGATTTCACCCACACAAAGAGCGAGTATACCGCCAAATCCTCAAGGCAATACCACCCTAACAAGATGCACAATACACTATCGGTCATTTTACAAAAGTCCTCAAGAATACACCAGTACCTAGCAATATCACCACTACTCCAGAAAGCCTAATATAAATGGGGGTCTAGCTCAGATGGTAGAGCGCTCGCTTAGCATGCGAGAGGCACTGGGATCGATACCCAGGTCCTCCATTTTTGCCATGTTGCAGTAAAGAATTTTAATATTTGCAGCAATGCTATTTTCCATTCGCTCAAAGCCATTCATTTATATTTATCTCGGGCATCAAAAAACTGTTAAAGTGTGTAAAAAGGACGCAGGCGGATTTGAACCACCGACCTATTGATCTGCAGTCAATTGCTCTACCACTGAGCTATACGTCCGTTACTTGGAGGGCTAATATTATACAGATTCACATATCCATGAATGCAACAATGATCTGTCAATCTCATCAATTGCCGTTTGAAAAGTAAATCGATCAAAAGCGGATCAAGGCAAAAGTATAAGCACCCAACGTGGGGGTCGAACCCACAACCTTGAGATTAAGAGTCTCACGCTCTACCGATTGAGCTAGCCGGGCCACGTGGCTGTATGTGTAAAAGCTTAGTTATATTCCTTTTGTTTGCTTGAAAAGACCTGCGACCATTAATGCATAGCATAAAATCATACCACCTATATAGACATATATACTTCATCCCAAGGGATTTTCGAATATCTACGATATTTCACTGTGTGAAACAGACACCCAGAGCATGGTACTGCATATATTAGGAGAACCTGAGGTATAGAATCACCGCACAATTGTTGTTTTGTAATGCATAGTAACAACACAGAGTAAAAAAAATATCAAAAGAAACTGCTCCCTGCCAGGATCGAACTGGCGACCTTCAGATTATGAGACTAACGCGCTGCCAACTGCGCTAAGGAAGCATGTATACCGGGGATATCTTATATCAATATATTACAAGCTCCAGACTATTTTGCGTGATTTAATACCCCACGGTAGGGTAGCAATAATCATTCAGGAGGTACAACATTGTGCCAGCAAAATTCAAACAACATTAAAAATGAGCCTTTACAACGTAGTTGAATGCAAAAGTTCCCCATCGGGGAATCGAACCCCGGCCGTCTCGGTGAAAGCGAGAAATCCTAACCACTGGACCAATGAGGAATACATGAAAACATTCTAACTACAATGCTGTGTTAATGTGTAAGTGTAATGTTGCACAGCAGTTCGATCGTTAATACATCCCTTTGCTAGGTCTATTTCGCATGATGAAAATTGCACCCTTGGCAGTACAATAAGTTATTGTGTGTGAGTGCTTAGAAGCCTCTGGTCAAGGTAAAGGCTTCTAGCATATACGGCAAGTTCTTGGGCAAGATTTGATTGCGGATTCTGTAAAGAGAAGCAATAAGTATACATATTCTTCAACTCCTATTTAGTATTCACACATTTTCATGGTATAAATGTAATAGCGACACTCATACATTTGAGGAGTCAGCAAAAGATTAGATAGCAGCGAGAGGTTTCGATCCTCCGACCTCGGGGTTATGAGCCCCGCGCGCTTCCTCTGCGCTACGCTGCTTTGTTGAATATCTAAGACAAAGACGCCCCTTTGACCCTTTGGTAGGACTGTATTACAATCTGATATTTTGACTGTGCCCATGCACGCATACCTCCAGTTTAAATAGTATACAAACTGTAACCATTCAAAAGGGTATGATTCACACCTCTGAAATGGCTCTTCCTACACAATCCTATAAAACACATGTCAAGCAACAAAAGACTCTTGATGCCGACCAGTAATCAGTACAAAAAGAGAAAGCCACCCCCGGTGGGACTCGAACCCACAATCCTCAGATTAGAAGTCTGATGCCTTATCCAATTAGGCCACGGGGGCATTTCGTTCTTGTTCCCTTTGTTTTGCGTATAGATGTAAACTAAATGAAGTACTATCCGGTGATTCCCTTGTGACTCTAGTGACTGTATTCTTATGACCGTCCAAATTTCTGCCAAACCTTAGCCAATTTTAAGTAACATTGGCTAAAAAAATAAAAATTGCCGTCTCTGCGGATCGAACGCAGGACCTTCAGAACTTCAGTCTGACGCTCTCCCAACTGAGCTAAGACGGCTATACATTTGCTTGAATATTGAGTATGAATTAGTTGGCTAATAGTGTAAGATAGTGTCATCACTACCTTGGGCAAGCCCTGTTTGCCTTAGTATCTGCAATACATCCCGTAGTCATGGCATACTCTGGATAATAGTTATTTTAATGAATCGCAGTAACCCGTATGGATTTTGTACTACTTAGCCCCTTTGTAACTACTAAGGAGATATATCTGATCAAGATTTGGTTGCAAGCGTATTGCTCTTGTGGCGCAATTGGCTAGCGCGTCTGACTGTTAATCAGGAGGTTGGTGGTTCAAGCCCACCCAGGAGCGATTACCTTTTGCTTGAAGCTTTAGCACTCCCTTTTTTGCCATTCGGCTGGAAACGGGTTAGGAGTCTGGGGTATATTTGTATGTGCCACACACATGTTACTGTCAACTATCTATTTTAATGAATGTACTTGAATACTGAAGCGAAGAGCTGCACCGCCATTATCCAAGGAGTAAAACTCAAAACTTCTCAGCCAACTAATGTAGCTGGGACAAAACAAGACTCCGAACACCCGGATTTGAACCAGGGACCTAAAGATTGCTATGGTAACACTACAGTCTTCCGCTCTACCAACTGAGCTATGTTCGGGAGTTCACGGGAGTGGGAACCAATATCAATGATAGACTAGATGTTTCAAATAATTGCAGCATTCCCATACATTCCTTTATAACATCTGGAACGTGAAAATGGAGAGATGGCCGAGTTGGTCTAAGGCGTCACGTTAAGGCCGTGATCTCTTCGGAGGCGTGGGTTCGAATCCCACTCTCTTCATTAGTTTTTGCGCTCTTCTTTTTCCCGGTATTTCTCTTGACCTTTGGGATGTACACCACCGGTGATCAGGTAGAGCAACAATTTTATGACATGGCCACTTCACTATATGGATAGCCACTATGATTATGCTCAGTTTAGGCATTGATATGATTGATTTGCCCGCACAGCATTGATGGATATCTTGGCAAATCCCCACGCATACAAAAAAAACCAGCAGCAGCACCTACATTCAAGTAGAGCCGTTGGCAAAATGCCTTCTGCCGGAATTGAACCAGCGACCTTCTGCTTACTAGGCAGACGCTCTGCCAACTGAGCCAAGAAGGCAATATGTCTGAGCGCACTAGATGGGCTCTATGAGGAAAATACCTAAGCAAGAGTCTTATTCTATAAAGCTATTTGGGGTGATAAACTGATGTAGCACCAGAGCCATGATGTCAGAAGGTAGGGCGGCATGATTGTGCGCAACAACGATAGGTTCGAATTGCAGTTGGACATACCCTACGGAGTGGCTAACCAGATGATAAACCGTAAGGCGGTTATGCCAAAAGTTTTGGCAGCCAGCAGTGTTGTTTTGAGGGGCAGTTTAGCCTTGATATTTTGCATTGATTAACTAACCCTAATCAAAGGAGGAAACATGCACATTCCTGGAGCTTCGGGTATATGACTCGGCCATCCAAGTCCTTTTTCTGTTTTGTCAGCTTTATGGTGAGTAAGGTAAGAAGCAACACCTGCGTCCAAGCAGGCACATAACTCCTACTCTTGCCATTCCCAGCAAAACAGCAACGATACAGTAAGCCAGATGCAGCTAGCCAACAAAAGAATGAAACGTATTATCTCATACGTCAAAGTATTGCTCAAAGAAAGGAAATCGCAAAGACACCTACAGCAAAATGCATACTCGGGGAATCGAACCCCGGTCTACCGCGTGGCAGGCGGTAATTATACCACTAAACCAAGTATGCAATTACAATAGGGGGGCGGAAAGGTAGTTCATGATAACATTCAGGGGAAGCAGTGCGCAACTTTGGATGTCACCACCAAAGGCTAAAGAGATTCATAGTCTACCAGCTGGCAAGTATATGCTATAAGGGCGTATGGCCAAATGGATAAGGCGCCTGACTACGGATCAGGAGATTCCAGGTTCGATCCCTGGTATGCTCGTTATTTTGCAACCAACATTTTGTAGTCTACAACTATGAGAAAATGTTACATGCAATGAATCAATGAAATACCATTGAAGGAGAGGTCAATTCATCAAGTGTGCCGAGTTCTTAGTCACAAAAGCATAACGTTGGTGAATAAAATATTGGCTTATCTAGCCAAACATAGAGTGTACTTAGTCAAGAACGTATTTAAATTCAAAAAGGTTTTCCCCATCGGGGAATCGAACCCCGGCCGTCTCGGTGAGAGCGAGAAATCCTAACCACTGGACCAATGAGGACTTGTTGATGATGTTATGAATCGAGGGCAAGCGGAGGAGGACCGGAGGATGTCCAATACGAATCAGAGAGGTTATCTGAATAGTTGATGAACCGGTAAAAGGTTGATGCTTTATTGATAGTGTTCAAAGGAGTTTATATAGAGATAGCCTCGGAGGGAGAGCTTCCGATAACGTAGGGCAAGCTTCCAAAAGGAGGGTTCAAGATGTATTAAATAACGTGTGTATCACTGAGTGCGATTGATCGTCTGTGTGGAATTCCAGGTGTTCGATCAGTAGTGTTCAAGTGATCGGTAGTGACTAGTTAGGATTTAAATCATAACATACTCCCACACTTAAAGAGGTTCTTCTCCTGAAGAGTCCTGTCTATCGGACTTGTAATACCAGTATTTGGTTGGTGGTGTCATTGGGTTTTTTAGCTGTGCTTCCTTTAGTCGGTCTCTATGCACTAGGTCCTCCTTTACTTTACCTGACATGTCTGCGAGTTGAAATGTATTGAAGGGCATTTCTCTTGTGATAATAAAGGGTCCAACCCAATGTGGTTCTAGTTTTAGCCTACTTTCATTTCGGACTAATACAAGTTTTCCCAAAGTTAAGGGTTTTGTTACCACTGTTTTGTTGTACTGTTCTTTCATCTTCTCTGCTTGTCGTTTTAAATTCTTGATGGCATCATGTCTTGCATGTCCTAATTCTTCCAGTTCCCTTGTTCTGAATTCTGCCAAGTCTTTTTGGTTCTTTAAGTCCCAGATGTATGGTGGTAAGGTATCACCTGGGATTCTTGGATGTGTACCATACACTAGGTAGAAGGGGGACTTTTGTGTTGCTGAATGGACTCTAATACGACAGGCAAAGAGTGCTTGATGTACAAATTCATCCCACTTATGTTTGGCTCCTTTGACATAAGTAGTCAGCATCTTCCCAAAGAGTCCATTGAACCTCTCTGTGACCCCATTTGTTCTAGGGTGGTATGCTGATGTCTTCAAATGTCTAACCCCCATTATCTGAAGGTATTCTTTCAAGGTTTGTTCCAAAAAGTTTGCTCCTCTGTCAGACAGAATTTCACCTGGGCATCCAAACTGCATAAAGATTTCCAGGTAAAGGAATTTTGCAACATTTTTTGCAGTAGCTGCTGGCATGGCTTTTGCTATACACCACTTAGTGGTATGGTCAATTGCAGTTATGATCCACTTGTTCCCTCTTGAAGTTTCAGGCAATATTCCAATGAAGTCAATTCCCCATCTGTAGAATGCTGGAACTGGAGTCAGTGGTTCTAATGGGGCATGTTCCTTGTTGTATGGTCTAGCCAGCTGGCACTCAGGGCAGGTCTTGAGGGTCTCAGCTATAAATTGTTTGAGTTTAGGCCACCAGGCTCTCCTTTTAGTTATTTCATAAGTTCCTTGGATGCCCAGATGTCCAAAGGCTTTATGATTCTTGATTATCATGTCACCTCTGTATACAAATGGAATATATGGTACAGGCCCTATTTCTTCCATGTGTCTGTAAAGTACCTCGTCTTCACCATATGAGAAATTCTCTGCTTCTTTCTTAATCTTGACCCTTACTTCCTGTGATAAATCTTCTGGCATTGTCTGACTTGCCAAGTACTCTGGCATGTATTCTGGCCAGTCCAACTCATGATCTACCATTGATATATGTTGCCTTGAGAGTGCATCAGCAACTGTATTCTTTGGCCCAGGGAGGTAGTGGATTTTAAAATCAAATTGTTGTAGTTCTTCAATCCATCTAGTTATTCTTCTGGATAATAGCTTCTGGGTGTGAATGTATCTTAGGGATGCATGATCTGTATATACCACAAAGTGTTTGCCCTCCAAGTAGCATCTCCACACTCTCAGACAATGTAGTATGGCATAGAGTTCTTTTTCATGGACTGGGTAGTTTTGTTCAGTTACTGATAGCTTTTTGGACTCATAAGCAACCGGGTGTTCTTTTTGAGTCAGTACCCCTCCAACAGCTAGATCTGAAGCATCAGTGTATACACAGAAAGGTTCTGAGAAATCAGGCAACTGAAGCACAGGGGTTTGGCATAGCTTTTCTTTCAGAGTTAGGAAAGCTGTCTCACAGTTTGGGGTCCATATATAGTCTTTCTCTTTTTTGGTCAAGTCTGTAAGGGGGGCTGCAATAGTTGCAAAGTCCCTGATGAATCTTCTGTAATATGATGCAAGTCCCAGGAAGGATCTCATTTCAGTGAGTGACTTTGGGGCTTCCCATTTCTGGATAGCATCTATCTTGGCTGGATCCATGTGTAGTCCTTTATCTGAGATTATGTGACCAAGGTATTCAACTGATCTGGTGAGGAATTCACACTTAGGAAGTTGTGCATATAGCTTGTGCTTTTTTAGTATAGCCAGTACTGTCTTCAAGTGCTTCATGTGGTCATCCATGCTGGTACTATAGATCAGAATGTCATCTAAGTAGACCAGGACAAATTTCTCTAAATATGGTTCCAGGATGCTATTCATGAGTGTCTGAAATGTTGCTGGGGCATTAGTCAGGCCAAAGCTCATCACAACAAACTCATAATGACCATATCTTGTGTTGAATGCTGTCTTAGAGGTGTCTTCAGGCTTAATTCTGATTTGGTGATATCCAGATGCCAGGTCTATTTTAGAGAATATCTTTGCCTTCCCCAGTTGGTCAAAGAGGGCATCAATTCTTGGTAATGGGTAGGAATTTCTGACAGTGATTGCATTTAGGGCCCTGTAGTCCACACAGAACCGTAGCTTCCCATCCTTCTTTGGAGCAAAGAGTACTGGAGCTCCCCATGGTGATTTACTGGGTTTTATCCAGCCTTTAGCCAGGTAGTCCTTCAATGTTTCCTTCAAAGTCTCCATTTCCTTTGGGGAGAACTTATATGGGGCTCTGTTTCTTGGTTTATCATCTGTTACTTCTATGGCATGGTCAATCTCTCTGCTTGGGGTAGTGCAGGGATTCCTTGGGAAAAACCTCTTGAAACTCTGCTAACAAGGTCTGAGCCTGTCATTTGACACAGAAGTGACAAATGACAGGCTCAAGACCTTGTTAGCAGAGTTTCAAGAGGTTTTTCCCAAGGAAATCCCTGCACTACCCCCAAGCAGAGAGATTGACCATGCCATAGAAGTAACAGATGATAAACCAAGAAACAGAGCCCATATAAGTTCTCCCAAAGGAAATGGAGACTTTGAAGGAAACATTGAAGGACTACCTGGCTAAAGGCTGGATAAAACCCAGTAAATCACCATGGGGAGCTCCAGTACTCTTTGCTCCAAAGAAGGATGGGAAGCTACGGTTCTGTGTGGACTACAGGGCCCTAAATGCAATCACTGTCAGAAATTCCTACCCATTACCAAGAATTGATGCCCTCTTTGACCAACTGGGGAAGGCAAAGATATTCTCTAAAATAGACCTGGCATCTGGATATCACCAAATCAGAATTAAGCCTGAAGACACCTCTAAGACAGCATTCAACACAAGATATGGTCATTATGAGTTTGTTGTGATGAGCTTTGGCCTGACTAATGCCCCAGCAACATTTCAGACACTCATGAATAGCATCCTGGAACCATATTTAGAGAAATTTGTCCTGGTCTACTTAGATGACATTCTGATCTATAGTACCAGCATGGATGACCACATGAAGCACTTGAAGACAGTACTGGCTATACTAAAAAAGCACAAGCTATATGCACAACTTCCTAAGTGTGAATTCCTCACCAGATCAGTTGAATACCTTGGTCACATAATCTCAGATAAAGGACTACACATGGATCCAGCCAAGATAGATGCTATCCAGAAATGGGAAGCCCCAAAGTCACTCACTGAAATGAGATCCTTCCTGGGACTTGCATCATATTACAGAAGATTCATCAGGGACTTTGCAACTATTGCAGCCCCCCTTACAGACTTGACCAAAAAAGAGAAAGACTATATATGGACCCCAAACTGTGAGACAGCTTTCCTAACTCTGAAAGAAAAGCTATGCCAAACCCCTGTGCTTCAGTTGCCTGATTTCTCAGAACCTTTCTGTGTATACACTGATGCTTCAGATCTAGCTGTTGGAGGGGTACTGACTCAAAAAGAACACCCGGTTGCTTATGAGTCCAAAAAGCTATCAGTAACTGAACAAAACTACCCAGTCCATGAAAAAGAACTCTATGCCATACTACATTGTCTGAGAGTGTGGAGATGCTACTTGGAGGGCAAACACTTTGTGGTATATACAGATCATGCATCCCTAAGATACATTCACACCCAGAAGCTATTATCCAGAAGAATAACTAGATGGATTGAAGAACTACAACAATTTGATTTTAAAATCCACTACCTCCCTGGGCCAAAGAATACAGTTGCTGATGCACTCTCAAGGCAACATATATCAATGGTAGATCATGAGTTGGACTGGCCAGAATACATGCCAGAGTACTTGGCAAGTCAGACAATGCCAGAAGATTTATCACAGGAAGTAAGGGTCAAGATTAAGAAAGAAGCAGAGAATTTCTCATATGGTGAAGACGAGGTACTTTACAGACACATGGAAGAAATAGGGCCTGTACCATATATTCCATTTGTATACAGAGGTGACATGATAATCAAGAATCATAAAGCCTTTGGACATCTGGGCATCCAAGGAACTTATGAAATAACTAAAAGGAGAGCCTGGTGGCCTAAACTCAAACAATTTATAGCTGAGACCCTCAAGACCTGCCCTGAGTGCCAGCTGGCTAGACCATACAACAAGGAACATGCCCCATTAGAACCACTGACTCCAGTTCCAGCATTCTACAGATGGGGAATTGACTTCATTGGAATCTTGCCTGAAACTTCAAGAGGGAACAAGTGGATCATAACTGCAATTGACCATACCACTAAGTGGTGTATAGCAAAAGCCATGCCAGCAGCTACTGCAAAAAATGTTGCAAAATTCCTTTACCTGGAAATCTTTATGCAGTTTGGATGCCCAGGTGAAATTCTGTCTGACAGAGGAGCAAACTTTTTGGAACAAACCTTGAAAGAATACCTTCAGATAATGGGGGTTAGACATTTGAAGACATCAGCATACCACCCTAGAACAAATGGGGTTACAGAGAGGTTCAATGGACTCTTTGGGAAGATGCTGACTACTTATGTCAAAGGAGCCAAACATAAGTGGGATGAATTTGTACATCAAGCACTCTTTGCCTGTCGTATTAGAGTCCATTCAGCAACACAAAAGTCCCCCTTCTACCTAGTGTATGGTACACATCCAAGAATCCCAGGTGATACCTTACCACCATACATCTGGGACTTAAAGAACCAAAAAGACTTGGCAGAATTCAGAACAAGGGAACTGGAAGAATTAGGACATGCAAGACATGATGCCATCAAGAATTTAAAACGACAAGCAGAGAAGATGAAAGAACAGTACAACAAAACAGTGGTAACAAAACCCTTAACTTTGGGAAAACTTGTATTAGTCCGAAATGAAAGTAGGCTAAAACTAGAACCACATTGGGTTGGACCCTTTATTATCACAAGAGAAATGCCCTTCAATACATTTCAACTCGCAGACATGTCAGGTAAAGTAAAGGAGGACCTCGTACATAGAGACCGACTAAAGGAAGCACAGCTAAAAAATCCAATGACACCACCAACCAAATACTGGTATTACAAGTCCGATAGACAGGACTCTTCAGGAGAAGAACCTCTTTAAGTGTGGGAGTATGTTATGATTTAAATCCTAACTAGTCACTACCGATCACTTGAACACTACTGATCGAACACCTGGAATTGCACACAGACAATCAATCGCACTCAGTGATACACACGTTATTTAATACATCTTGAACCCTCCTTTTGGAAGCTTGCCCTATGTTATCGGAAGCTCTCCCTCCGAGGCTATCTCTATATAAACGCCTTTGAGCACTATCAATAAAGCATCAACCTTTTACCGGTTCATCAACTATTCAGATAACCTCTCTGATTCGTATTGGACATCCTCCGGTCCTCCTCCGCTTGCCCTCGATTCATAACACATGTATGCTAATTGTTGTGAATGTTCATCTTTATTGTTTGACGATGTCCATAGGATAGCTTCACAGCGGCAATAACCACAAAATAGCTGAATCCTTTGGGCAATATCATATGCATACTATAGAATAATTAGGGGATATGCCTCTCTGTTCTTCTGGTTTAATCTCAAGGGAAAGGCTATTTAGGATAAGATTTACACTCTGATGGCAAAAACCAACGCCATTGCTGACTCCAACCAAGTACATGTATTGGCGGTTTGTACTTTGTTACCGTGTAGACGGAGTTGTTTTGTTAAGATATTGAGCTCCGGATTATGACTTATCATGGTAGGTTCGGGAGGGGGAAACGGCTATCTTTTGGGTTAGTGCTCCTGAGAGTGACAAATCGCATCCATTATTTGTTTACTCTGGGAGTATTTATAAATGTGAGGATTTGTGGTGCCATTATTCATATTCCAGAATTACTTTCAGTGGACGGTTTAGCGATTAGGAAGCTCTTAACTTTCTGGCCTTTTGTTATGAATCGAGGGCAAGCGGAGGAGGACCGGAGGATGTCCAATACGAATCAGAGAGGTTATCTGAATAGTTGATGAACCGGTAAAAGGTTGATGCTTTATTGATAGTGTTCAAAGGAGTTTATATAGAGATAGCCTCGGAGGGAGAGCTTCCGATAACGTAGGGCAAGCTTCCAAAAGGAGGGTTCAAGATGTATTAAATAACGTGTGTATCACTGAGTGCGATTGATCGTCTGTGTGGAATTCCAGGTGTTCGATCAGTAGTGTTCAAGTGATCGGTAGTGACTAGTTAGGATTTAAATCATAACATACTCCCACACTTAAAGAGGTTCTTCTCCTGAAGAGTCCTGTCTATCGGACTTGTAATACCAGTATTTGGTTGGTGGTGTCATTGGGTTTTTTAGCTGTGCTTCCTTTAGTCGGTCTCTATGCACTAGGTCCTCCTTTACTTTACCTGACATGTCTGCGAGTTGAAATGTATTGAAGGGCATTTCTCTTGTGATAATAAAGGGTCCAACCCAATGTGGTTCTAGTTTTAGCCTACTTTCATTTCGGACTAATACAAGTTTTCCCAAAGTTAAGGGTTTTGTTACCACTGTTTTGTTGTACTGTTCTTTCATCTTCTCTGCTTGTCGTTTTAAATTCTTGATGGCATCATGTCTTGCATGTCCTAATTCTTCCAGTTCCCTTGTTCTGAATTCTGCCAAGTCTTTTTGGTTCTTTAAGTCCCAGATGTATGGTGGTAAGGTATCACCTGGGATTCTTGGATGTGTACCATACACTAGGTAGAAGGGGGACTTTTGTGTTGCTGAATGGACTCTAATACGACAGGCAAAGAGTGCTTGATGTACAAATTCATCCCACTTATGTTTGGCTCCTTTGACATAAGTAGTCAGCATCTTCCCAAAGAGTCCATTGAACCTCTCTGTGACCCCATTTGTTCTAGGGTGGTATGCTGATGTCTTCAAATGTCTAACCCCCATTATCTGAAGGTATTCTTTCAAGGTTTGTTCCAAAAAGTTTGCTCCTCTGTCGGACAGAATTTCACCTGGGCATCCAAACTGCATAAAGATTTCCAGGTAAAGGAATTTTGCAACATTTTTTGCAGTAGCTGCTGGCATGGCTTTTGCTATACACCACTTAGTGGTATGGTCAATTGCAGTTATGATCCACTTGTTCCCTCTTGAAGTTTCAGGCAATATTCCAATGAAGTCAATTCCCCATCTGTAGAATGCTGGAACTGGAGTCAGTGGTTCTAATGGGGCATGTTCCTTGTTGTATGGTCTAGCCAGCTGGCACTCAGGGCAGGTCTTGAGGGTCTCAGCTATAAATTGTTTGAGTTTAGGCCACCAGGCTCTCCTTTTAGTTATTTCATAAGTTCCTTGGATGCCCAGATGTCCAAAGGCTTTATGATTCTTGATTATCATGTCACCTCTGTATACAAATGGAATATATGGTACAGGCCCTATTTCTTCCATGTGTCTGTAAAGTACCTCGTCTTCACCATATGAGAAATTCTCTGCTTCTTTCTTAATCTTGACCCTTACTTCCTGTGATAAATCTTCTGGCATTGTCTGACTTGCCAAGTACTCTGGCATGTATTCTGGCCAGTCCAACTCATGATCTACCATTGATATATGTTGCCTTGAGAGTGCATCAGCAACTGTATTCTTTGGCCCAGGGAGGTAGTGGATTTTAAAATCAAATTGTTGTAGTTCTTCAATCCATCTAGTTATTCTTCTGGATAATAGCTTCTGGGTGTGAATGTATCTTAGGGATGCATGATCTGTATATACCACAAAGTGTTTGCCCTCCAAGTAGCATCTCCACACTCTCAGACAATGTAGTATGGCATAGAGTTCTTTTTCATGGACTGGGTAGTTTTGTTCAGTTACTGATAGCTTTTTGGACTCATAAGCAACCGGGTGTTCTTTTTGAGTCAGTACCCCTCCAACAGCTAGATCTGAAGCATCAGTGTATACACAGAAAGGTTCTGAGAAATCAGGCAACTGAAGCACAGGGGTTTGGCATAGCTTTTCTTTCAGAGTTAGGAAAGCTGTCTCACAGTTTGGGGTCCATATATAGTCTTTCTCTTTTTTGGTCAAGTCTGTAAGGGGGGCTGCAATAGTTGCAAAGTCCCTGATGAATCTTCTGTAATATGATGCAAGTCCCAGGAAGGATCTCATTTCAGTGAGTGACTTTGGGGCTTCCCATTTCTGGATAGCATCTATCTTGGCTGGATCCATGTGTAGTCCTTTATCTGAGATTATGTGACCAAGGTATTCAACTGATCTGGTGAGGAATTCACACTTAGGAAGTTGTGCATATAGCTTGTGCTTTTTTAGTATAGCCAGTACTGTCTTCAAGTGCTTCATGTGGTCATCCATGCTGGTACTATAGATCAGAATGTCATCTAAGTAGACCAGGACAAATTTCTCTAAATATGGTTCCAGGATGCTATTCATGAGTGTCTGAAATGTTGCTGGGGCATTAGTCAGGCCAAAGCTCATCACAACAAACTCATAATGACCATATCTTGTGTTGAATGCTGTCTTAGAGGTGTCTTCAGGCTTAATTCTGATTTGGTGATATCCAGATGCCAGGTCTATTTTAGAGAATATCTTTGCCTTCCCCAGTTGGTCAAAGAGGGCATCAATTCTTGGTAATGGGTAGGAATTTCTGACAGTGATTGCATTTAGGGCCCTGTAGTCCACACAGAACCGTAGCTTCCCATCCTTCTTTGGAGCAAAGAGTACTGGAGCTCCCCATGGTGATTTACTGGGTTTTATCCAGCCTTTAGCCAGGTAGTCCTTCAATGTTTCCTTCAAAGTCTCCATTTCCTTTGGGGAGAACTTATATGGGGCTCTGTTTCTTGGTTTATCATCTGTTACTTCTATGGCATGGTCAATCTCTCTGCTTGGGGGTAGTGCAGGGATTTCCTTGGGAAAAACCTCTTGAAACTCTGCTAACAAGGTCTTGAGCCTGTCATTTGTCACTTCTGTGGTCTCTTGGATTTTGGCAAAGGCTATCATGTGCAACAGTTTGGGATTCTGTCTGATAGAGTGGGCAAACTGTTTCTTTGATATGGTGTGTTCTGGTGCATTGCCTTTGTCCAGGGTTGGTTTGGGTGACAGATGATATTTTGCATCATCCTTGTTGATTACAACTTCCTGAGTCTGCCAGTTTATGTCAGGATTGTGCTTTCTTAGCCAAGTTTGTCCCACATTGATTTCAAAGTTGGCTTGGGGTATGATAATTGGGGAAATGGTGTCTTGGAAGTCCCTGATTTGTAAAGTCAAGGGTTCAGTCCTGCTGTTCACTATAATTGATTCCTTGGTGGCACAGAGGATGTGAATTGGGGGGCAAGGGATTGTTTGTAGCTTCATCTGATCAGCTACATCTTTTGAAATGTAGACATCAGTTGCTCCACTGTCAATGAGTACAGAGACACATTGGTTGTTGTTGAGAATCCCTGGGAGTTTCAGCATCTTTGGGGTAGTATATAAGCTCTGAGTCCTCTGATACTCCTTAACAAGGCTGATTGTGTGCTCCTCCTCCTTAGTGGAGAGTTGGAATACTCTTTGTAATGGCCTCTTTGGGCATTCATTGACTTTATGACCCTGTTCCTTGCAGTAAAAGCATAGTCCAAGCTTGAAGCATTCCTCTTTAGAAGGTCTTGGTGTGCTCTGCATAACATCTAGGTCCATAGGCTCCAGTGTGTGGGGGTAGTGTGCACCTTGTTCAGTGATTGGTTGACTACCAATAGGTATGTGGTTATTGGCTTTGAGGCCTGTAGTAGTTCTTGAGTGACCAATTCTGTGGTTGACAGCCCTTCTGAAGTGTATGGCATCATATCTTTCTGCCAGTTCCATAGCCTCTACTAGGGTTTTGGGGTCTTTGTATTCAATTTCCCATCTAGTGTTGGATTTCAGGCCTCTTAGGTATTGCTCAAGTAGTTCAGTATCAGGCATGTTTTGAATTTCCATACTAAGCAAGTTAAACTGCTCATTGTACTCTTGAACAGACTTGGCTTGAAAGAGTTTGGACAGTTTTTCTCTTGCCATTCTATCAGCATTGATAGGTGTAAACCTCTTTCTCAATGCTTTAACAAAGTCAGCCCAGGAGGCTATGGGTGGAAAGATGCCCCTATTCATTCCTTGAATGTGAAGTTTCCACCACATGGTTGCTTCCTTTCTGAAAAGTGAACAGGCATAATGTACTTTGACTTCTTCAGAGTCATCTGAGAAGTATAGGTACTGCTCTACTTCAAATATCCAAGTCTCTAGAGTGGCAGTGTGTCTTTTGCCTTCAAAGATGTTGGGTTTCTGAAGTTTCAGATTTGTTGCTCTATATTGTTTTGTGAAGTCCAGAGAGCCTTGCCCATCTTCTCCAAGATTCAAGGAATTGGGAGGCACCGCAGGTCTTACAGATGAGGCTTCACCCTCTCTCTGTATACCTTGACCAGTAAACCATGATCTCTGGGTGTTCACAAAATGTAAAGAGTCCAAGTCTGTCTGCCTACCCATTCTTGGGTCCAGACTAGGGAGGGCCGCAGGCTCAGTTGTGTGGGACTGTCCTTGACCGGCTAACTCAGCAACTTGTTGTTCAAGACTCTCAATATAGGCCAACATTTCTTCTGAAGAGCTAAATTTTGGCTTTTCTTCACTCATTTTGTTTTTGGGTATTGTTTGATTTGCGGTAGGCGGGTGTGTTTACCAAGGGGGCTGGTTCTCTGGCAGAATTGACTGGGTACTGTTTTTTTTCTTTTTTTGAGTGAAACGGAGGGTTTCTCTGGGAGGTTGGGAGGGTCTCGGGCAGGTACGGAGGGTATCTCTGGACAATTGGAAGAATATCTGGGAGATCGGAAGAGTTTCTGGGAGATCGGAAGAGTTTCTGGGAGATCGGAAGAGTTTCTGAGAGATTGGAAAAGTTTCTGGGAGATCGGAAGAGTTTCTGAGAGATTGGAAAAGTTTCTGGGAGATCGGAAGAGTTTCTGAGAGATTGGAAAAGTTTCTGGGAGGTACGGAGGTTTTTGTTTTTTGGAGATCGGAGGTTCGCTGCTACCAATGTTATGAATCGAGGGCAAGCGGAGGAGGACCGGAGGATGTCCAATACGAATCAGAGAGGTTATCTGAATAGTTGATGAACCGGTAAAAGGTTGATGCTTTATTGATAGTGTTCAAAGGAGTTTATATAGAGATAGCCTCGGAGGGAGAGCTTCCGATAACGTAGGGCAAGCTTCCAAAAGGAGGGTTCAAGATGTATTAAATAACGTGTGTATCACTGAGTGCGATTGATCGTCTGTGTGGAATTCCAGGTGTTCGATCAGTAGTGTTCAAGTGATCGGTAGTGACTAGTTAGGATTTAAATCATAACACTTTCAAGTTGCTCGCATAGCTCAGTTGGTTAGAGCGTGGTGCTAATAACGCCAAGGTCGCAGGTTCGACCCCTGCTGTGAGCATGTCTTTTTAAATGTTAAAGCGGTATGTTCTCATAAGCAATTACATACTATTCTTTTATATGGATATATCAACTGCGTGTGCTAATTGCCGATTAACTTTATACTCCTCGCTCAGCCATGAATAAAAATCTGGTAGGAAAAGAACTATCATCATAGATACCCTTAGGAACCACTATTTGATCGAGTGTTACTTGTCAGCTCCAAGAACACTAGATCTCGTTATATTGTAGTCATCACCAGTAGATATATTTTTTAATAGGCCAGATAGCTGGTATTATTCATCGTTTTTGTTAAGACTGAGAAGGCATACGAAGATGCAATACTGTCAAGTCAATACCGCCAAGAGCAGGAGATATAGACATGAAGTGAAGTCTAGCTACATAACGTTCTGATATTCGTCATCTATTCTCGGATAGTATAGTGGTAAGTATCCCCGCCTGTCACGCGGGAGACCCGGGTTCAATTCCCGGTCCGAGAGCTTTTTTTGGATTTCCTGTTTGCTTTCGAACCAAATTGAGAGTTCTACGAGTAAAGCCAGGCATTGATGTGTTTGACATGTTAACTAGCAAGGCGCTCTCAAACCTAAATATCCAAAGTATACACGGTCTTATGGATTATTATTACACACTCGAAGCAATATTGTTTTAGAAAGTAGTATTCATTTCTCATAATATTTTGGCCACCAAATAAAATCGCAAATACAATCAAGCCTTATGATACTTTGCAAAACTTATGTATATCCATTTATCGTGCCTAAACTGGGTGGCTTAGCATTCTACCAAACAGATATACCATCCTTCTATCTAGTAGGATGCAGAAGAAGGGCTCAACTTGGAATTGAACCCAGGACCTCTCCCACCCTAAGGGAGGATTATACTACTAAACCATTGAGCCACATATGCCACTTGGGCTAACGATTGCTTGTTTGGCATTGAAAAGAGTGGCATTTACAACCTAATCCAATGACGTTACATAATATACATGGGGGTCTAGCTCAGATGGTAGAGCGCTCGCTTAGCATGCGAGAGGCACTGGGATCGATACCCAGGTCCTCCACTTTTGCCAGGTATACTATATATTTTGCAAAATACAAACATAACAAACGTTAGAACAATAAAACAAATGGTAAAAAGGACGCAGGCGGATTTGAACCACCGACCTATTGATCTGCAGTCAATTGCTCTACCACTGAGCTATACGTCCGTTAATTGACTAACCTTGATTGTTTGATTGTATATTTTCAAAATACAATAGGATACCGGTATAAAAATTGCAAAAGATATGCACCCAACGTGGGGGTCGAACCCACAACCTTGAGATTAAGAGTCTCACGCTCTACCGATTGAGCTAGCCGGGCCACGTGGTTGTTAGGAATTGTTATCACTTAAATTCCAACATGTTAATGCGAATATGCTAAATCTTTGTCGTAGCGTTTAAACCTCTTACAAAAGTAAATGAAAAACAGTATACTTTGAATCCATCGGAAAAGGTTTCTCTGTATATTTTGCATGAGAATATCAAAAAAAGATATTTGCTCCCTGCCAGGATCGAACTGGCGACCTTCAGATTATGAGACTAACGCGCTGCCAACTGCGCTAAGGAAGCAATTTCTTTGTGGTTGAGGCAATACATATATTAGATTAAATATGTTGCGCCAAATAGTCAAGTGTTGTATTCGGCCCTAAAGCCATTGCTCTAAGGCTGTACAAACTCTGAAAATCAAAAGATAACCTTCCCCATCGGGGAATCGAACCCCGGCCGTCTCGGTGAAAGCGAGAAATCCTAACCACTGGACCAATGAGGACTTGTTGGATTAGAAGCGGTATGCACTTCTATAACAAAAATAGCGGCGTTTTGCTCTGCCAAATAGAATATAGGATATTTCTTGAGCAGACGATTTGATTAACTACGGTCATCATTAGTTCTATGATGGAAAAGTTTATAGCAGCGAGAGGTTTCGATCCTCCGACCTCGGGGTTATGAGCCCCGCGCGCTTCCTCTGCGCTACGCTGCTTGAACGTTTAACATGAATGAATTAGACATATTATAGTGATTTACTGGCAGCAAAGCTTTGTAAAGCCGATGCCAGTTAACTATAGTCCAGAATAACCATACCAATCCAATAGATTAGATGACATATAACACAACGAAAAAGTATTAGAACTGCCTTAACAACACATAAATATTACCAATCAAAGTAAAAATTGCCGTCTCTGCGGATCGAACGCAGGACCTTCAGAACTTCAGTCTGACGCTCTCCCAACTGAGCTAAGACGGCTATACAATTTCCTTAACGAATGGTATCAACATATATGCTACCTTATTGAATCATTCAGTTCCAAATCCACCTATATATCTGTCACTCATGTATTGTATAAACGGAGTTAATATTAATTTCAAAGATTACTTGAATGTGGCTCATAGTGGTACCCTTTTAGCCCAGTCATTTGTCAGTAAGGTGTAAGCCTGTTGGCGCTCTTGTGGTGTAATTGGCCATCGAGTCGAGCTGTCAGCTGGAAAGTTGATGGCAATCTTTCCAATATCCTTATTCAAGCCAAGGACATAGAGGCTACAACTCAGCAAGTTGTACTCGGGACTTGTGAGAAAAAGAACTGGCGTATGGGATAATGAGCGCCTCAAAAATATATTTTGTAAATTTAATCATCAATAGTAAATGGAGAGATGGCCGAGTTGGTCTAAGGCGTCACGTTAAGGCCGTGATCTCTTCGGAGGCGTGGGTTCGAATCCCACTCTCTTCATTCCTTTTAATACCCTCACCATTTTCCAATCACACACGATAATACTATAGGAGATGACATTACTCCATTATTTATTATCAGTTTTTAATTTTTTTAGATACATTACGGTCGTCAGCAACTATGGGGCCGAAAACAAATAGGACGGATAGTTCTATTCAAAAGAAGTGAAACTTGTAAGAATCAAACTCTAGGAGTTAAAAAGCTTTATAATGGGTTAAACTGGCTTAGAAAAGGAAAAAAATGCCTTCTGCCGGAATCGAACCAGCGACCTTCTGCTTACTAGGCAGACGCTCTGCCAACTGAGCCAAGGAGGCATATACATGTAGGGTGGCGCTTAGTTAGCATATGTTTAAATGCTCATTCAACACCCCATAGGTTGCTCCCCTTTGTATAATACAGTATCGCAACTGTGGCCAGTGGAGTTAGAGCACTCTATTCGGGTACTATAGATAGGGGTTCGACTTACGACTGTCACTAGAGCTGGGGAGTTTGAATGTAGTGTCACTTCTAAACTGGTCATGCAAAATTTTTCGATATTCTGTTATGTTGTTTTTGGGCGCAGTCTGAATAAAATTGTTCTTGTTTCACTCGCCGACCCTAACCACCGACTCTGGGAGAGTATGGTGAAGGGATGATGAACTTTAGTTTGTAAGAGCCTTGGTATTCTAAGTAAATGAAGAATATGGCAACATAGTTATCTCGAAGGACTACCACTTTTACCTTGGCAAGATAACCAGCTCCCACTTGAATCTGAATTTACAGTCTTCGTCTGTTATTAGAAGGTAAAGATAGAGGTTCTTGCAAGGGAACGAGTGAAGTGTAAAATTCTGTACTCTGGCTGCAAAATGCATACTCGGGGAATCGAACCCCGGTCTACCGCGTGGCAGGCGGTAATTATACCACTAAACCAAGTATGCGCTCAGTACTAATGTTATGAATCGAGGGCAAGCGGAGGAGGACCGGAGGATGTCCAATACGAATCAGAGAGGTTATCTGAATAGTTGATGAACCGGTAAAAGGTTGATGCTTTATTGATAGTGTTCAAAGGAGTTTATATAGAGATAGCCTCGGAGGGAGAGCTTCCGATAACGTAGGGCAAGCTTCCAAAAGGAGGGTTCAAGATGTATTAAATAACGTGTGTATCACTGAGTGCGATTGATCGTCTGTGTGGAATTCCAGGTGTTCGATCAGTAGTGTTCAAGTGATCGGTAGTGACTAGTTAGGATTTAAATCATAACATACTCCCACACTTAAAGAGGTTCTTCTCCTGAAGAGTCCTGTCTATCGGACTTGTAATACCAGTATTTGGTTGGTGGTGTCATTGGGTTTTTTAGCTGTGCTTCCTTTAGTCGGTCTCTATGCACTAGGTCCTCCTTTACTTTACCTGACATGTCTGCGAGTTGAAATGTATTGAAGGGCATTTCTCTTGTGATAATAAAGGGTCCAACCCAATGTGGTTCTAGTTTTAGCCTACTTTCATTTCGGACTAATACAAGTTTTCCCAAAGTTAAGGGTTTTGTTACCACTGTTTTGTTGTACTGTTCTTTCATCTTCTCTGCTTGTCGTTTTAAATTCTTGATGGCATCATGTCTTGCATGTCCTAATTCTTCCAGTTCCCTTGTTCTGAATTCTGCCAAGTCTTTTTGGTTCTTTAAGTCCCAGATGTATGGTGGTAAGGTATCACCTGGGATTCTTGGATGTGTACCATACACTAGGTAGAAGGGGGACTTTTGTGTTGCTGAATGGACTCTAATACGACAGGCAAAGAGTGCTTGATGTACAAATTCATCCCACTTATGTTTGGCTCCTTTGACATAAGTAGTCAGCATCTTCCCAAAGAGTCCATTGAACCTCTCTGTGACCCCATTTGTTCTAGGGTGGTATGCTGATGTCTTCAAATGTCTAACCCCCATTATCTGAAGGTATTCTTTCAAGGTTTGTTCCAAAAAGTTTGCTCCTCTGTCAGACAGAATTTCACCTGGGCATCCAAACTGCATAAAGATTTCCAGGTAAAGGAATTTTGCAACATTTTTTGCAGTAGCTGCTGGCATGGCTTTTGCTATACACCACTTAGTGGTATGGTCAATTGCAGTTATGATCCACTTGTTCCCTCTTGAAGTTTCAGGCAATATTCCAATGAAGTCAATTCCCCATCTGTAGAATGCTGGAACTGGAGTCAGTGGTTCTAATGGGGCATGTTCCTTGTTGTATGGTCTAGCCAGCTGGCACTCAGGGCAGGTCTTGAGGGTCTCAGCTATAAATTGTTTGAGTTTAGGCCACCAGGCTCTCCTTTTAGTTATTTCATAAGTTCCTTGGATGCCCAGATGTCCAAAGGCTTTATGATTCTTGATTATCATGTCACCTCTGTATACAAATGGAATATATGGTACAGGCCCTATTTCTTCCATGTGTCTGTAAAGTACCTCGTCTTCACCATATGAGAAATTCTCTGCTTCTTTCTTAATCTTGACCCTTACTTCCTGTGATAAATCTTCTGGCATTGTCTGACTTGCCAAGTACTCTGGCATGTATTCTGGCCAGTCCAACTCATGATCTACCATTGATATATGTTGCCTTGAGAGTGCATCAGCAACTGTATTCTTTGGCCCAGGGAGGTAGTGGATTTTAAAATCAAATTGTTGTAGTTCTTCAATCCATCTAGTTATTCTTCTGGATAATAGCTTCTGGGTGTGAATGTATCTTAGGGATGCATGATCTGTATATACCACAAAGTGTTTGCCCTCCAAGTAGCATCTCCACACTCTCAGACAATGTAGTATGGCATAGAGTTCTTTTTCATGGACTGGGTAGTTTTGTTCAGTTACTGATAGCTTTTTGGACTCATAAGCAACCGGGTGTTCTTTTTGAGTCAGTACCCCTCCAACAGCTAGATCTGAAGCATCAGTGTATACACAGAAAGGTTCTGAGAAATCAGGCAACTGAAGCACAGGGGTTTGGCATAGCTTTTCTTTCAGAGTTAGGAAAGCTGTCTCACAGTTTGGGGTCCATATATAGTCTTTCTCTTTTTTGGTCAAGTCTGTAAGGGGGGCTGCAATAGTTGCAAAGTCCCTGATGAATCTTCTGTAATATGATGCAAGTCCCAGGAAGGATCTCATTTCAGTGAGTGACTTTGGGGCTTCCCATTTCTGGATAGCATCTATCTTGGCTGGATCCATGTGTAGTCCTTTATCTGAGATTATGTGACCAAGGTATTCAACTGATCTGGTGAGGAATTCACACTTAGGAAGTTGTGCATATAGCTTGTGCTTTTTTAGTATAGCCAGTACTGTCTTCAAGTGCTTCATGTGGTCATCCATGCTGGTACTATAGATCAGAATGTCATCTAAGTAGACCAGGACAAATTTCTCTAAATATGGTTCCAGGATGCTATTCATGAGTGTCTGAAATGTTGCTGGGGCATTAGTCAGGCCAAAGCTCATCACAACAAACTCATAATGACCATATCTTGTGTTGAATGCTGTCTTAGAGGTGTCTTCAGGCTTAATTCTGATTTGGTGATATCCAGATGCCAGGTCTATTTTAGAGAATATCTTTGCCTTCCCCAGTTGGTCAAAGAGGGCATCAATTCTTGGTAATGGGTAGGAATTTCTGACAGTGATTGCATTTAGGGCCCTGTAGTCCACACAGAACCGTAGCTTCCCATCCTTCTTTGGAGCAAAGAGTACTGGAGCTCCCCATGGTGATTTACTGGGTTTTATCCAGCCTTTAGCCAGGTAGTCCTTCAATGTTTCCTTCAAAGTCTCCATTTCCTTTGGGGAGAACTTATATGGGGCTCTGTTTCTTGGTTTATCATCTGTTACTTCTATGGCATGGTCAATCTCTCTGCTTGGGGGTAGTGCAGGGATTTCCTTGGGAAAAACCTCTTGAAACTCTGCTAACAAGGTCTTGAGCCTGTCATTTGTCACTTCTGTGGTCTCTTGGATTTTGGCAAAGGCTATCATGTGCAACAGTTTGGGATTCTGTCTGATAGAGTGGGCAAACTGTTTCTTTGATATGGTGTGTTCTGGTGCATTGCCTTTGTCCAGGGTTGGTTTGGGTGACAGATGATATTTTGCATCATCCTTGTTGATTACAACTTCCTGAGTCTGCCAGTTTATGTCAGGATTGTGCTTTCTTAGCCAAGTTTGTCCCACATTGATTTCAAAGTTGGCTTGGGGTATGATAATTGGGGAAATGGTGTCTTGGAAGTCCCTGATTTGTAAAGTCAAGGGTTCAGTCCTGCTGTTCACTATAATTGATTCCTTGGTGGCACAGAGGATGTGAATTGGGGGGCAAGGGATTGTTTGTAGCTTCATCTGATCAGCTACATCTTTTGAAATGTAGACATCAGTTGCTCCACTGTCAATGAGTACAGAGACACATTGGTTGTTGTTGAGAATCCCTGGGAGTTTCAGCATCTTTGGGGTAGTATATAAGCTCTGAGTCCTCTGATACTCCTTAACAAGGCTGATTGTGTGCTCCTCCTCCTTAGTGGAGAGTTGGAATACTCTTTGTAATGGCCTCTTTGGGCATTCATTGACTTTATGACCCTGTTCCTTGCAGTAAAAGCATAGTCCAAGCTTGAAGCATTCCTCTTTAGAAGGTCTTGGTGTGCTCTGCATAACATCTAGGTCCATAGGCTCCAGTGTGTGGGGTAGTGTGCACCTTGTTCAGTGATTGGTTGACTACCAATAGGTATGTGGTTATTGGCTTTGAGGCCTGTAGTAGTTCTTGAGTGACCAATTCTGTGGTTGACAGCCCTTCTGAAGTGTATGGCATCATATCTTTCTGCCAGTTCCATAGCCTCTACTAGGGTTTTGGGGTCTTTGTATTCAATTTCCCATCTAGTGTTGGATTTCAGGCCTCTTAGGTATTGCTCAAGTAGTTCAGTATCAGGCATGTTTTGAATTTCCATACTAAGCAAGTTAAACTGCTCATTGTACTCTTGAACAGACTTGGCTTGAAAGAGTTTGGACAGTTTTTCTCTTGCCATTCTATCAGCATTGATAGGTGTAAACCTCTTTCTCAATGCTTTAACAAAGTCAGCCCAGGAGGCTATGGGTGGAAAGATGCCCCTATTCATTCCTTGAATGTGAAGTTTCCACCACATGGTTGCTTCCTTTCTGAAAAGTGAACAGGCATAATGTACTTTGACTTCTTCAGAGTCATCTGAGAAGTATAGGTACTGCTCTACTTCAAATATCCAAGTCTCTAGAGTGGCAGTGTGTCTTTTGCCTTCAAAGATGTTGGGTTTCTGAAGTTTCAGATTTGTTGCTCTATATTGTTTTGTGAAGTCCAGAGAGCCTTGCCCATCTTCTCCAAGATTCAAGGAATTGGGAGGCACCGCAGGTCTTACAGATGAGGCTTCACCCTCTCTCTGTATACCTTGACCAGTAAACCATGATCTCTGGGTGTTCACAAAATGTAAAGAGTCCAAGTCTGTCTGCCTACCCATTCTTGGGTCCAGACTAGGGAGGGCCGCAGGCTCAGTTGTGTGGGACTGTCCTTGACCGGCTAACTCAGCAACTTGTTGTTCAAGACTCTCAATATAGGCCAACATTTCTTCTGAAGAGCTAAATTTTGGCTTTTCTTCACTCATTTTGTTTTTGGGTATTGTTTGATTTGCGGTAGGCGGGTGTGTTTACCAAGGGGGCTGGTTCTCTGGCAGAATTGACTGGGTACTGTTTTTTTTCTTTTTTTGAGTGAAACGGAGGGTTTCTCTGGGAGGTTGGGAGGGTCTCGGGCAGGTACGGAGGGTATCTCTGGACAATTGGAAGAATATCTGGGAGATCGGAAGAGTTTCTGGGAGATCGGAAGAGTTTCTGGGAGATCGGAAGAGTTTCTGAGAGATTGGAAAAGTTTCTGGGAGATCGGAAGAGTTTCTGAGAGATTGGAAAAGTTTCTGGGAGATCGGAAGAGTTTCTGAGAGATTGGAAAAGTTTCTGGGAGGTACGGAGGTTTTTGTTTTTTGGAGATCGGAGGTTCGCTGCTACCAATGTTATGAATCGAGGGCAAGCGGAGGAGGACCGGAGGATGTCCAATACGAATCAGAGAGGTTATCTGAATAGTTGATGAACCGGTAAAAGGTTGATGCTTTATTGATAGTGTTCAAAGGAGTTTATATAGAGATAGCCTCGGAGGGAGAGCTTCCGATAACGTAGGGCAAGCTTCCAAAAGGAGGGTTCAAGATGTATTAAATAACGTGTGTATCACTGAGTGCGATTGATCGTCTGTGTGGAATTCCAGGTGTTCGATCAGTAGTGTTCAAGTGATCGGTAGTGACTAGTTAGGATTTAAATCATAACACTAAAACAAGATAAGTCACCTAACGAATCCATATAAAATCCTGATAACCTGTACCATTATTCGAGTGTTCTTTTTACAGGATGCAGTAGCCACTACAAGATACCATTAAGCTAAGTAAAATAGAGCCAAGAAGATTAGGGGCCTACACGTATTTTTGGACGATTACAGACTGAAAATCTGATATGATGGTCAAGGCTGAGCAGCAAAAGATAGGGATTGCTTCGAACCATACCGTTTCATAAACGACGGTTTAATGAATCTTATTTTCATATATGAATTGTTGAAAAAATTTACTGCTAAAAAGTGCGTGTTGTTTGCAAGGAAAGCATTGCCGGCAGAATTTCTCAGTAGATACAAATCTTAAAAATCCTAAAAAGGTTTTCCCCATCGGGGAATCGAACCCCGGCCGTCTCGGTGAGAGCGAGAAATCCTAACCACTGGACCAATGAGGACTTGTTACATGTATGCTAATTGTTGTGAATGTTCATCTTTATTGTTTGACGATGTCCATAGGATAGCTTCACAGCGGCAATAACCACAAAATAGCTGAATCCTTTGGGCAATATCATATGCATACTATAGAATAATTAGGGGATATGCCTCTCTGTTCTTCTGGTTTAATCTCAAGGGAAAGGCTATTTAGGATAAGATTTACACTCTGATGGCAAAAACCAACGCCATTGCTGACTCCAACCAAGTACATGTATTGGCGGTTTGTACTTTGTTACCGTGTAGACGGAGTTGTTTTGTTAAGATATTGAGCTCCGGATTATGACTTATCATGGTAGGTTCGGGAGGGGGGAAACGGCTATCTTTTGGGTTAGTGCTCCTGAGAGTGACAAATCGCATCCATTATTTGTTTACTCTGGGAGTATTTATAAATGTGAGGATTTGTGGTGCCATTATTCATATTCCAGAATTACTTTCAGTGGACGGTTTAGCGATTAGGAAGCTCTTAACTTTCTGGCCTTTCAAGTTGCTCGCATAGCTCAGTTGGTTAGAGCGTGGTGCTAATAACGCCAAGGTCGCAGGTTCGACCCCTGCTGTGAGCATGTCTTTTTAAATGTTAAAGCGGTATGTTCTCATAAGCAATTACATACTATTCTTTTATATGGATATATCAACTGCGTGTGCTAATTGCCGATTAACTTTATACTCCTCGCTCAGCCATGAATAAAAATCTGGTAGGAAAAGAACTATCATCATAGATACCCTTAGGAACCACTATTTGATCGAGTGTTACTTGTCAGCTCCAAGAACACTAGATCTCGTTATATTGTAGTCATCACCAGTAGATATATTTTTTAATAGGCCAGATAGCTGGTATTATTCATCGTTTTTGTTAAGACTGAGAAGGCATACGAAGATGCAATACTGTCAAGTCAATACCGCCAAGAGCAGGAGATATAGACATGAAGTGAAGTCTAGCTACATAACGTTCTGATATTCGTCATCTATTCTCGGATAGTATAGTGGTAAGTATCCCCGCCTGTCACGCGGGAGACCCGGGTTCAATTCCCGGTCCGAGAGCTTTTTTTGGATTTCCTGTTTGCTTTCGAACCAAATTGAGAGTTCTACGAGTAAAGCCAGGCATTGATGTGTTTGACATGTTAACTAGCAAGGCGCTCTCAAACCTAAATATCCAAAGTATACACGGTCTTATGGATTATTATTACACACTCGAAGCAATATTGTTTTAGAAAGTAGTATTCATTTCTCATAATATTTTGGCCACCAAATAAAATCGCAAATACAATCAAGCCTTATGATACTTTGCAAAACTTATGTATATCCATTTATCGTGCCTAAACTGGGTGGCTTAGCATTCTACCAAACAGATATACCATCCTTCTATCTAGTAGGATGCAGAAGAAGGGCTCAACTTGGAATTGAACCCAGGACCTCTCCCACCCTAAGGGAGGATTATACTACTAAACCATTGAGCCACATATGCCACTTGGGCTAACGATTGCTTGTTTGGCATTGAAAAGAGTGGCATTTACAACCTAATCCAATGACGTTACATAATATACATGGGGGTCTAGCTCAGATGGTAGAGCGCTCGCTTAGCATGCGAGAGGCACTGGGATCGATACCCAGGTCCTCCACTTTTGCCAGGTATACTATATATTTTGCAAAATACAAACATAACAAACGTTAGAACAATAAAACAAATGGTAAAAAGGACGCAGGCGGATTTGAACCACCGACCTATTGATCTGCAGTCAATTGCTCTACCACTGAGCTATACGTCCGTTAATTGACTAACCTTGATTGTTTGATTGTATATTTTCAAAATACAATAGGATACCGGTATAAAAATTGCAAAAGATATGCACCCAACGTGGGGGTCGAACCCACAACCTTGAGATTAAGAGTCTCACGCTCTACCGATTGAGCTAGCCGGGCCACGTGGTTGTTAGGAATTGTTATCACTTAAATTCCAACATGTTAATGCGAATATGCTAAATCTTTGTCGTAGCGTTTAAACCTCTTACAAAAGTAAATGAAAAACAGTATACTTTGAATCCATCGGAAAAGGTTTCTCTGTATATTTTGCATGAGAATATCAAAAAAAGATATTTGCTCCCTGCCAGGATCGAACTGGCGACCTTCAGATTATGAGACTAACGCGCTGCCAACTGCGCTAAGGAAGCAATTTCTTTGTGGTTGAGGCAATACATATATTAGATTAAATATGTTGCGCCAAATAGTCAAGTGTTGTATTCGGCCCTAAAGCCATTGCTCTAAGGCTGTACAAACTCTGAAAATCAAAAGATAACCTTCCCCATCGGGGAATCGAACCCCGGCCGTCTCGGTGAAAGCGAGAAATCCTAACCACTGGACCAATGAGGACTTGTTGGATTAGAAGCGGTATGCACTTCTATAACAAAAATAGCGGCGTTTTGCTCTGCCAAATAGAATATAGGATATTTCTTGAGCAGACGATTTGATTAACTACGGTCATCATTAGTTCTATGATGGAAAAGTTTATAGCAGCGAGAGGTTTCGATCCTCCGACCTCGGGGTTATGAGCCCCGCGCGCTTCCTCTGCGCTACGCTGCTTGAACGTTTAACATGAATGAATTAGACATATTATAGTGATTTACTGGCAGCAAAGCTTTGTAAAGCCGATGCCAGTTAACTATAGTCCAGAATAACCATACCAATCCAATAGATTAGATGACATATAACACAACGAAAAAGTATTAGAACTGCCTTAACAACACATAAATATTACCAATCAAAGTAAAAATTGCCGTCTCTGCGGATCGAACGCAGGACCTTCAGAACTTCAGTCTGACGCTCTCCCAACTGAGCTAAGACGGCTATACAATTTCCTTAACGAATGGTATCAACATATATGCTACCTTATTGAATCATTCAGTTCCAAATCCACCTATATATCTGTCACTCATGTATTGTATAAACGGAGTTAATATTAATTTCAAAGATTACTTGAATGTGGCTCATAGTGGTACCCTTTTAGCCCAGTCATTTGTCAGTAAGGTGTAAGCCTGTTGGCGCTCTTGTGGTGTAATTGGCCATCGAGTCGAGCTGTCAGCTGGAAAGTTGATGGCAATCTTTCCAATATCCTTATTCAAGCCAAGGACATAGAGGCTACAACTCAGCAAGTTGTACTCGGGACTTGTGAGAAAAAGAACTGGCGTATGGGATAATGAGCGCCTCAAAAATATATTTTGTAAATTTAATCATCAATAGTAAATGGAGAGATGGCCGAGTTGGTCTAAGGCGTCACGTTAAGGCCGTGATCTCTTCGGAGGCGTGGGTTCGAATCCCACTCTCTTCATTCCTTTTAATACCCTCACCATTTTCCAATCACACACGATAATACTATAGGAGATGACATTACTCCATTATTTATTATCAGTTTTTAATTTTTTTAGATACATTACGGTCGTCAGCAACTATGGGGCCGAAAACAAATAGGACGGATAGTTCTATTCAAAAGAAGTGAAACTTGTAAGAATCAAACTCTAGGAGTTAAAAAGCTTTATAATGGGTTAAACTGGCTTAGAAAAGGAAAAAAATGCCTTCTGCCGGAATCGAACCAGCGACCTTCTGCTTACTAGGCAGACGCTCTGCCAACTGAGCCAAGGAGGCATATACATGTAGGGTGGCGCTTAGTTAGCATATGTTTAAATGCTCATTCAACACCCCATAGGTTGCTCCCCTTTGTATAATACAGTATCGCAACTGTGGCCAGTGGAGTTAGAGCACTCTATTCGGGTACTATAGATAGGGGTTCGACTTACGACTGTCACTAGAGCTGGGGAGTTTGAATGTAGTGTCACTTCTAAACTGGTCATGCAAAATTTTTCGATATTCTGTTATGTTGTTTTTGGGCGCAGTCTGAATAAAATTGTTCTTGTTTCACTCGCCGACCCTAACCACCGACTCTGGGAGAGTATGGTGAAGGGATGATGAACTTTAGTTTGTAAGAGCCTTGGTATTCTAAGTAAATGAAGAATATGGCAACATAGTTATCTCGAAGGACTACCACTTTTACCTTGGCAAGATAACCAGCTCCCACTTGAATCTGAATTTACAGTCTTCGTCTGTTATTAGAAGGTAAAGATAGAGGTTCTTGCAAGGGAACGAGTGAAGTGTAAAATTCTGTACTCTGGCTGCAAAATGCATACTCGGGGAATCGAACCCCGGTCTACCGCGTGGCAGGCGGTAATTATACCACTAAACCAAGTATGCGCTCAGTACTTGTTATGATTTAAATCCTAACTAGTCACTACCGATCACTTGAACACTACTGATCGAACACCTGGAATTCCACACAGACGATCAATCGCACTCAGTGATACACACGTTATTTAATACATCTTGAACCCTCCTTTTGGAAGCTTGCCCTACGTTATCGGAAGCTCTCCCTCCGAGGCTATCTCTATATAAACTCCTTTGAACACTATCAATAAAGCATCAACCTTTTACCGGTTCATCAACTATTCAGATAACCTCTCTGATTCGTATTGGACATCCTCCGGTCCTCCTCCGCTTGCCCTCGATTCATAACATTGGTAGCAGCGAACCTCCGATCTCCAAAAAACAAAAACCTCCGTACCTCCCAGAAACTTTTCCAATCTCTCAGAAACTCTTCCGATCTCCCAGAAACTTTTCCAATCTCTCAGAAACTCTTCCGATCTCCCAGAAACTTTTCCAATCTCTCAGAAACTCTTCCGATCTCCCAGAAACTCTTCCGATCTCCCAGAAACTCTTCCGATCTCCCAGATATTCTTCCAATTGTCCAGAGATACCCTCCGTACCTGCCCGAGACCCTCCCAACCTCCCAGAGAAACCCTCCGTTTCACTCAAAAAAAGAAAAAAAACAGTACCCAGTCAATTCTGCCAGAGAACCAGCCCCCTTGGTAAACACACCCGCCTACCGCAAATCAAACAATACCCAAAAACAAAATGAGTGAAGAAAAGCCAAAATTTAGCTCTTCAGAAGAAATGTTGGCCTATATTGAGAGTCTTGAACAACAAGTTGCTGAGTTAGCCGGTCAAGGACAGTCCCACACAACTGAGCCTGCGGCCCTCCCTAGTCTGGACCCAAGAATGGGTAGGCAGACAGACTTGGACTCTTTACATTTTGTGAACACCCAGAGATCATGGTTTACTGGTCAAGGTATACAGAGAGAGGGTGAAGCCTCATCTGTAAGACCTGCGGTGCCTCCCAATTCCTTGAATCTTGGAGAAGATGGGCAAGGCTCTCTGGACTTCACAAAACAATATAGAGCAACAAATCTGAAACTTCAGAAACCCAACATCTTTGAAGGCAAAAGACACACTGCCACTCTAGAGACTTGGATATTTGAAGTAGAGCAGTACCTATACTTCTCAGATGACTCTGAAGAAGTCAAAGTACATTATGCCTGTTCACTTTTCAGAAAGGAAGCAACCATGTGGTGGAAACTTCACATTCAAGGAATGAATAGGGGCATCTTTCCACCCATAGCCTCCTGGGCTGACTTTGTTAAAGCATTGAGAAAGAGGTTTACACCTATCAATGCTGATAGAATGGCAAGAGAAAAACTGTCCAAACTCTTTCAAGCCAAGTCTGTTCAAGAGTACAATGAGCAGTTTAACTTGCTTAGTATGGAAATTCAAAACATGCCTGATACTGAACTACTTGAGCAATACCTAAGAGGCCTGAAATCCAACACTAGATGGGAAATTGAATACAAAGACCCCAAAACCCTAGTAGAGGCTATGGAACTGGCAGAAAGATATGATGCCATACACTTCAGAAGGGCTGTCAACCACAGAATTGGTCACTCAAGAACTACTACAGGCCTCAAAGCCAATAACCACATACCTATTGGTAGTCAACCAATCACTGAACAAGGTGCACACTACCCCCACACACTGGAGCCTATGGACCTAGATGTTATGCAGAGCACACCAAGACCTTCTAAAGAGGAATGCTTCAAGCTTGGACTATGCTTTTACTGCAAGGAACAGGGTCATAAAGTCAATGAATGCCCAAAGAGGCCATTACAAAGAGTATTCCAACTCTCCACTAAGGAGGAGGAGCACACAATCAGCCTTGTTAAGGAGTATCAGAGGACTCAGAGCTTATATACTACCCCAAAGATGCTGAAACTCCCAGGGATTCTCAACAACAACCAATGTGTCTCTGTACTCATTGACAGTGGAGCAACTGATGTCTACATTTCAAAAGATGTAGCTGATCAGATGAAGCTACAAACAATCCCTTGCCCCCCAATTCACATCCTCTGTGCCACCAAGGAATCAATTATAGTGAACAGCAGGACTGAACCCTTGACTTTACAAATCAGGGACTTCCAAGACACCATTTCCCCAATTATCATACCCCAAGCCAACTTTGAAATCAATGTGGGACAAACTTGGCTAAGAAAGCACAATCCTGACATAAACTGGCAGACTCAGGAAGTTGTAATCAACAAGGATGATGCAAAATATCATCTGTCACCCAAACCAACCCTGGACAAAGGCAATGCACCAGAACACACCATATCAAAGAAACAGTTTGCCCACTCTATCAGACAGAATCCCAAACTGTTGCACATGATAGCCTTTGCCAAAATCCAAGAGACCACAGAAGTGACAAATGACAGGCTCAAGACCTTGTTAGCAGAGTTTCAAGAGGTTTTTCCCAAGGAAATCCCTGCACTACCCCCAAGCAGAGAGATTGACCATGCCATAGAAGTAACAGATGATAAACCAAGAAACAGAGCCCCATATAAGTTCTCCCCAAAGGAAATGGAGACTTTGAAGGAAACATTGAAGGACTACCTGGCTAAAGGCTGGATAAAACCCAGTAAATCACCATGGGGAGCTCCAGTACTCTTTGCTCCAAAGAAGGATGGGAAGCTACGGTTCTGTGTGGACTACAGGGCCCTAAATGCAATCACTGTCAGAAATTCCTACCCATTACCAAGAATTGATGCCCTCTTTGACCAACTGGGGAAGGCAAAGATATTCTCTAAAATAGACCTGGCATCTGGATATCACCAAATCAGAATTAAGCCTGAAGACACCTCTAAGACAGCATTCAACACAAGATATGGTCATTATGAGTTTGTTGTGATGAGCTTTGGCCTGACTAATGCCCCAGCAACATTTCAGACACTCATGAATAGCATCCTGGAACCATATTTAGAGAAATTTGTCCTGGTCTACTTAGATGACATTCTGATCTATAGTACCAGCATGGATGACCACATGAAGCACTTGAAGACAGTACTGGCTATACTAAAAAAGCACAAGCTATATGCACAACTTCCTAAGTGTGAATTCCTCACCAGATCAGTTGAATACCTTGGTCACATAATCTCAGATAAAGGACTACACATGGATCCAGCCAAGATAGATGCTATCCAGAAATGGGAAGCCCCAAAGTCACTCACTGAAATGAGATCCTTCCTGGGACTTGCATCATATTACAGAAGATTCATCAGGGACTTTGCAACTATTGCAGCCCCCCTTACAGACTTGACCAAAAAAGAGAAAGACTA
>MCFE01000687.1:0-44998 GCA_002104905.1 Basidiobolus meristosporus CBS 931.73
AATCAAATGAGTCATCAGCCACAGCCTACAGTAGGAAATATAATTAGTCAGCAATTAATCTGGCAAAATGAATATAAGGAGCGGCTGGAATCTCAATAAATATCAGCTCAAGTTTTAGTGAATACAATACTTCATCCCACCTGAGGATAAACTTTGCATAGGTCTGCACAGATCTGATTCAATTAGGTTTAATTTTTTCTTACTATTGATTAACCTAGAGCTCTTGAACAGTTATCTGGCTTGTTTCCCATATATGCAGGCTTCACAGTGCTCTAAGTAGCTCTAGGGTCCTGTTTTACCCTGTATAGTAGCTGATCTTTGATCATACTGCGCAAATAATTAAAATTGATTTTCCAATTTGCCTGTGGCAAAGCATTAGTGATTCTTAATTTAAGTTACTTATATTGGCTTCCAAATAGGATGCAATATAGGTCAACTTATACAGAGTCTGATATCTGATACCCTAAGGACTATGAGCACCATTTTGAGCAGTGATCCTGCATCCAGAATTGGCAAAGCTGAAACTGAGACCTTCTGCTGTGGCATTGCTTACAGATATTAGGTTCTTGGCTATTTCTGGTATATAAGGTAGTTCTTTAAAGGTCAGTGTATGGCTTCCATTTCTGCTTCTAAGGCTTACTTGGATAGCTTCTTCTCCCACTGCATCAAGCAGACTATAGTTTCTCATGAAAACCTTCTTGATTGAGACTTCTTGACATTAGGTAAAAAGTTCATTTTGGTGTGTAAAGTGCTAAGATGCTCCAGCACCAATAAACTATGTCTAAGAATCCTTGTTTGTGGTATATTTGTTGCAGATATGAAGAGTGTTTCTGCAGATGTTTCAGCATTTCCATATTCAGGCTTTTTCTGCTGACTGTCTCTCTTTTTGAAGCACTGCTCTGATGTGTGTTCTTTCCTTTTGCACTAACTGCAAAACAGGTTGCTGTTGCCTTTTAAAGGTCTTAGAAATCATTATTGTTGGTTATCATTGCGTATTAGGGCACTCCCCAATCATTGGTGATCTCAAAAACCTTGTCTGAGGTCAATTTAAGGCCCCTTTACAGTCTGGGACTCATCAATAAGCACAGATTGGGCATAGGCTAAGTTCACACCCTCCTTGGTATAGTAACTTGCGCTATTTCTGGTTTAGTAAGATTTTTTGGCTTGTAATACTGAAATGCTCACTTCTGGGATGTTTATTGGCACTGATTTAGGCTGAACCACCACTATGGCGTTCTTTGGGGTGAAAAAATTTTCATTGTTTGATCTTATTCAATTCTGCCTCTTGATGGACTTGTGATCAGATGTTTATCATTTTCTTATGTCATTCTTGTTTAAAAATTAAATATTCATCAAATAGCATATCCCTAGACTTAATCAGCTTTGTTGCTCAGTTATTGTAGTGTCTGTATGCACTACTTACATTGCATTAGCCTAAAAGTATGCATATTGCACTTTTTAGCTCAAATTTTGACTTACTTCTGGTCATTTTCTTTGCATACACTGTACACCCAAATATTTTTAGATGTTCTGCACTTAGTGTGTATCCATACCATATCTCAAATGAATTAGAGTCATACAGTGTTCTGCAATAACTCCAATCTTTGAGATATACAGCTACAGTAGCTGTTTTCCCCTAAATATCATAGGATCACCCTCAGATCAGCAGATTAACTAAGAGGATGAAGCAAACATGTTGCTGCATACTAGAGAAGCTTCAATGGGAACTTCCCCAGTCATGGGCCAAGCTGCACCCACTGACACTCCTAGCAATGCGTACAATACCAAATAAAACAACAGGTTTCTCCCCCACAAAGTTCTGTATGGACAAAGGCCTAAGCTGCATGAAGAAGCTGGATTGACAATGAAAGGTGTCCCCTTGACAACACATAGCAACTATGTAGAAAGATTGATACATCATATTGCCCACCTATATATAAAAGTATTCAAAATTGCTGACAAGCACCTTCCCCCTTCACCCAAAAATGAGAAACTAACAGGACAAAGGTGGAAACCAGACAATAAGGTGTGGTACAACCAAGCTGTTGCAAGCCTCAAGTTTTGCATACAATTTACACCCCAAGGGAGTGGCCCTTGCACCATTATTAGTTTAGACCATGGCCCAAAGTACACCATCACCCTGAACAATAAGACAATCAGCAATTTAGTGCCAGCCCATCTGAAACTGTTTCATGATGATCCGCCATTCATCACTGAAACCAAAGTGTGACTAAACAATTATCAGGACAAGGATAGAGGAAAACACAGGATACATACAAAGTTATTAGAGGATATTTTAGTTGATATAGTTACAAATGATATGTGCAAGGAAGTTTGCCCAAAAGGAAGGGCAAAAGTATGCGTATGGAAAGCACCAAAGGAAACAGCTCACCCAAAACTGGTGATACCCCTCCCACCAGCAAGAATCAAGACAATATTGAAAACAAGACCAACCTGCAAGTGTTGTGAGATATGGTATAAGTGTTATATGCAACAAGAGCCACCCGTGAAGAATTGTTTGCTGGAGCAGTCACGTTGATATAAGACATAATCAGAGAGGGACAAGACAAGTGACCTACACCAATACAAAGTATGGAGATACCACCCAAGAAAACCGTGTACCACATGAGAGGAGGTTCCTTGATCATTAAGGAGAAGGATGCCGCACTGATTCCTGTATCCATACTGGATACAGTGAGACAGAAGACACAAGGAATCAACTGTTATGCCCTCCTGAGGCCTTGAGAAACATCCCTTGAGCAATGCAAGCCCCACCCCACTCTGCCACCAAATGGTATCAGATACTTGCCTGCAACCCCCTCACAAGTGACAACCAGCAATGGTACTATGGTGACTCCCTATGCTCTGTAGACAAAATCAACCCTGGAGAAGCAAGTTAGACAAAGAGCTTTGAGGACAAAGCTCCCTCATAACCCCTGGGATATGTGAGTGCTAAGTGTAGTACCCATTCTTTGCCCAAGAGTTCTCCCCAGAGTCCTACCTGAAGTTCCCCAGTATCCTCCCTCCTATTCCTGCCCTTATCTAGCTAGAACGCCTACCATAACAGGAAGGTGTTCACACCCCTATTTTATAACACATTGTCTATTATCTAAGCCCCCCCAAGTGATATATATATGTCCAGTTGAACAAAGTGAGAGAACAACAAGATTTGGATGGAATAAACACAAGTCTTTATTAACTTGCTACCTTCCATTGGAAGCTATTCTGAACCAAGTGGTACTGACTTGACCTACAAGCTCTCCCACTCACCAAGTACAGTCTGTGATAACCTACAAACTTGTATGGATTTTGATCTCTGATACCCAAAGCTATATGGGCACTATTATGATTCGTGATCCTGCATCCTGAATTGTCAAAACTGAAACAGAGTACTTCTGCTGTTGTCACTACTTGTGAGCTTCACTCTGAGAGTTCCTTTTCTAACTGCATCAAGTGTTCTACTGTATACCATTGTAATTAGAATATCTTGGTATTGTGCAAAGTGCTCTTTTTGGTGTGCAAAATGTTGAGATACTCCAGAGTCAATATCAAATGTCTGAGAATTGTTGCTTGCGGTCAAATATAGTGCAGATATGAATAGTCAATCTTCAGTTGTTGCAGCATTTCCATATTCAGTCTTCTTCTGCTCATAATGAATCTTTTTGGGGCACCAGTCTAATGTGTGTCCAATTCTTTGGCAGCAGTTGCAAAGCAGGTTACTATTGCCTTTAAAGGATCTTGAGCACCTCCTTTGTTGGCTATTATTGCGTATTAAAGCATTTTCTTCTTCTTTCTTATTAGTGCTTAATTATCTGTATTCATCATCCAGGAGCCTGCCAAATATATAACTTGTGGTCAAATATTTAGTTCTGAACTCAAGAGCTGATACAAGGACCCTAAACCTGTCTATCAGGCTATTCAGGATGGTAACTATAGCTTCCTCATCAGCTGGTACACCAACAGATTTCATCTCATCAGCCAACAGGGTAATCCTGTCAGTTATATCTTGGATTTTTTTCTCCAGGCAGCATCTTTGTTGTAAAGAACTTGTTTAAGATGCAATGTTTTCACAGCTTAAAATGACTTACATATGTCTTCCAGTGCCTTCTAGGCGTTCATTGCCATATATAACTTCAGCATTGAATTAGTCATTTATCTAGGGCATTAACCTTATGAAAAAAGTTTTGGTCCCATGGGTGGATTCTGCTGTAAGAGTCTTAGAGATATTGGAAGTGATTGGGAGGACAAGTAGCTTATGTGATTTTCACTTAATGAATTTTTGAATGTAAAGGTAGTATTTATACTTTTACATGGTACTGGCATAACAAACACATAGAATAGGTTAAGGAAGGTCCCATGAACATGTGTACAAGCTTTAGGGCTGTTTTGACAACTTTGAGAATTTTTCATGTTTGAGGTACCTGGTATTTTGGTGAAAATATTCTATGTAAATCCTGACAAGAAATTTGTTCAGTATTCTGTAGGATTTGAAGGGAATGATCTAAGTGACTAAATCAGGTGAATATTTAGGTGGAGTTACATACTCTTACAACAGATACAATCCAGATCTGCCATCAGAATCCACAGCCTCCATGTCCTCCACTGTTGACAGAGCAGAGATCCTACTGACAGACAAGGCTAAAATGTCAAGAACTCAAAAGATTATATTGATTCCTTCAGTGGAATTTTGGAACATTAATAAGCACATCAGAGGTTGCAGCACTTCCTCAAGAGCAGTGCTCAAGAAGACGCACTTGAATATTGCAAGGATTTATTGCAAAGACTGGAAGCCAAGGTGATAGTCCTTGCAGTGCCTGATGAAGACCAGGGTATGTGAAAATCAGTGAATGAACAGTGGCATAAAGCCATTGGGTCCCGCCAAAGTTGCGGAACCAGAGTGTCACAGCAGAAATACTTATTCAGTGGTGGATTTTAATTGAGTTACTTGTTGAGTGTGGGGTTTGGCTTAATGTTAGGGTAGGGTATAGGGACTTGTATAGGTCAATACAAGTGGCAATTGAGGTACAACTAAAGTTTCAACAGAAGCAAATTAACTTGTTCACATGAGAAGTAAGAGAAACAGTTGAGCCAGGAAGTAAGGAGTGTGAAAAGAGACAATAGCCAATTAATGCACACAAATGTAGGAGGTGATAGAGTGTCCAGGATCAGAAAGTAAGCAAATTGGGAGGGAACCAATCAAAAGCCTCTTATATGTTGCTATGATGAAGAATTTTGTCTAAGTCTTTGGAGAAACCTGGGGTGCAATTATGTTGCAGCAGTCTTGGGACAGTGTCCTGAAGGGATCAGTACCTCTTAGTCACAGGACTTCAAATTTGTGACAGCCTTTTGATGGGATCATTACAATAATTTTTCATAAGCAATGTCACAGCTAAGAATTTAGCCATTTTCCAATGTAACAGCAGAGGAACATTGTACAGTCATTGCAGCACACCAACAGTGCAAGAAGATAAAGCCCACCAAAAAACCTATCACAGGATGGGAGGGAGAAAATGTAGTGTTTATACTAATGCCTAAATATCAAAAGACATGAAAGATCTATGAAGCTGTTAGGTGCAATGAAGATAAGTGGGCTAATATTCAAGAGGCTGTCAGAAGTCTAGCATGCCAACACCTTGAGGTTGTCATATAATGGGACTATCAGCAACTCAAGGCCAAGCAGAATGTGAGTGACTTGTTCCACCAGCATTATCCTGGATTCAAATGAAGAAGCAGATTTTGGTCCAGCATTGGTATGCTAGGAAGGTATATGATGCATAGCAAAAACTATCAAAGGCAGAAGAATAAGAGTGCAATGGCTAAAAACCAGCAGCATCCTCATGAGCCTTTTACAAGCAGGGCTGAGAGCTCCAAACAAGCATCAAAGAGACATCAGGTAGCTGGAAGAGTGCAAATATGGGAAAAGCAGACAGGCAGAGTTGCACCAGCACAATATTCACTAAAGAAAAAGCATAGCGCAAGTTGAAAAGCACTCATTCAAGGTAGCAGTTGCTATGATCCACCACTTGAATGTTTAAGTTAGATCAGTTTTTAGTCAAATCAATTAGTTATATGTTTATGTTATCAGTATATCAGTATTTTCTATCAAATCAGTATAATTAGTCAGCAAATGAATCAGCAGATCATTATCACACAGAAATAGATATATTGGGTAGGATCTTTTTGGGTGATGATGATGCAATCAAACAAGTCATCAGCCACAGCCTATGTTAGGAAATACAATCAGTCAGCAATTGATCTGGCAAAATATATATAAGGAGCTGCTGCAATCTCAATAAAGATCAGTTCAAGTTTTTGTGAATACAATACTAGCTAAACTCCCTATTCCTCTGCAACTCATTTACCAAGACTTGTAACATTGGTAGCAGCAATAACCAGAAACATACCTCCTGAAGAAAGAAGAGGCCTCCCTCAAGATGTCTGAAAATCAAGAATCAAAGAATGCTATGCAACAAATCCTTGCCCAGTAGCAACAGTTACTACAGATCCTTAGCCAGCTGCAACAAGGAATGACTACAATGGCCCAAAGCCAGCAAAACCCTGTCAATAGCAATTTTGGTGTGAAGGTCAACCTGTACCATGGTAGAGTCAATGAAAACCTGGGAACTTGGCTTTTCCAGATTGAAGAAGCTTTCAAGGCTAAAGGAATTGCTCCAGTAAGCAAGTTACATTATGCAGCCTCTTACCTGGCAGATGCAGCTTCACAGTGGTACCACAACAAGATCAGGTCAGCCACCATGATGGGATGCTCTACAATATCTACCTGGGTTGAGTTTGTGTTGGAAATTCTGGATGCCTTTGAGCCCCTACACCAACAGACACTACTAAGAAGAAAGTTGAAGACACTCAGACAGAAAGGAATGGTCCAAGTGTACATCTATGAATATAGATGTCTTCTTGGGTAAATTGAAAGAATGGATCCTCTGGATCAAATTGAATACTTTATTGATGGGTTGAAAGAAATAACTTGTAAGGAAGTGAATTATCAAAGACCTCAGACTATTGAAGAAGCCATCTAGATTGCTATTGACTATGACTCAGCTATGTTTGGAGCAGGGTAGCCCACAATGACTAATCAGCAAGGCTACAATCACTATGAAAGAAGACAATTAGAAGCAGTGCCTATGGAAATAGATGCTATATAGAAGAATCCTACCTCAGAAGAGTGTAAGAAGAAAGGACTTTGCTTCATTTGCCACCAGCAGGGACATATTGAAAAGTACTGCCCTCAGAGAAGAAATGGACACCAGCCATCAAGAACCTTTAATCATATTGAGGCCATGGAGCATAGTAACATGGAGGATGAACCTGAAGAAGACTCAGAACTCACCTTCCATATGACAGCAGAATACCTATCCCAGATGACCTCAAACTCAGGAAAGCTATTATACTTGAATGGAGTAATCAATGGAGTACCTGCCAAGATCATGATTGACTCAGGAGCATTGCATGAGTACATGTCAGAGCAATTTGCTCTGACAGCTGGGATCAACTCAGAACCTACCAAATCAACTTCAGTCTCAACAGCTGATGGGAACTCTCACATAATCAACCGTATTACTCAGCCAGTAAGGATCAAGATCAATGACTATGAAGAAAATCTACAGGCCTATATACTTGGGAACTGCAAGTTTGACCTTGTACTTGGGAAAACCTGGCTATTTTGTTGCAATTCATCAATCAACTGGAGAACCCATGCTACTCAGATCCAGAAGGACAACAAGACCTATGAGATATTACCTTGCAGACTGGATTTTAACTTTGTCAATTCCAGTGTGTGTGAAACAAGTGAACTTAGCAAGACACAGTTCTGTAGAGCACTAAGAAAAGGCACCCAGATGTTCCTCATGGCAGTATTACAGGCAGAGTCTTCTACTCCAGTACCCCAGAAGGTCCAGACTCTTTTGAAGGAATATTCAGATGTATTTCCAGAAGAGCTTGTAAGCCTACCACCAGTCAGAGACATGGATCATGCCATTGAAACAGGAGATAGCACTTCAGTGTGTAAGACACCTTACAGAATGAGTCCATTGGAGTTGGAAGAGATGAAGAGACAAATAGATCAGTTACTGGAGCAAGGATATATCAGGCCCAGCAAGTCACCTTGGGGGGCACCAGTACTTTTTGTGAAGAGGAAGGATGGAGCACTTAGGATGTGCATTGACTACAGAGCCCTCAACTCAGTTACTGTGAAAAATAAGTACCTCATACCTTGGATTGATGAGCTGCTGGACCAACTCAATGGAGCCACTATTTTCAGCAAGATTGACCTCATGTCAGGATACAACCAGATTAGGGTGAAGCCAGAAGACATCCCTAAGACAGCATTCAGGACCAGATATGGACATTACAAGTATTTAGTCATGAGTTTTGGCCTCACCAATTCCCCAGCAACATTCATGACCTTGATGCAGACTGTCTTCCAGGAGTACTTAGACAGGTTTGTTATAATCTACCTAGATGATGAATTGATATGCAGCAAGACAGAAGAGGATAACTTGGTGCACATTGCAAAGGTCTTGAAGAAGCTAAGAGAGAACAAGCTTTATGGCAAGCTACCAAAGTGTGAATTCTTCAAGGAGCATATTGAACATCTGGGACACAAAGTGACCAGCGCAGGATTAACCTTAGACCCAAATAAGGTTGAAGTTATCAGGAATCTGAAGCAGCCCCAGAGAATATCAGAGCTCAGATCATTTGTTGGAATGGTTTCCTATTATTGGTGATTTGTCAAGCCCTTGCAAGTATTGCAGCCCCTTTATCTCATATCCTCAAGAAAGACAGTACTTACAGGTGGGACATAGCTTGTGAAACTGCCTTTCAGATGCTCAAGAATGAGCTTGCTAAGCTGCCAAGCTTAAGAATACCTGACTTCAGAAAAGAGTTTACTCTGTGCACAGATGCTTCCAATTATGCAATTGGTGGAGTGTTGAGCCAAGAACACAAGGGAAAGGACTACGCTGTTGCCCTTGAATCCAAGAAACTGAACTTAGCAGAACAAAACTATCCAGTGCATGGGAAGGAGATGCTTGCTATAACACATTGTTTCAAGACAGGGAGATGCTATATTGAAGGAGTCAAATGCACTGTAAATACTGATCATGCCTCCCTCAAGTATATATTTACTCTGAAGGTACTCTCTAGAAGACTGACAAGATGGAGTGAATACATTCAACAATTTGACTTGGAGATTGTCTACTGCCCTGGATAAAAACAACATGGTTGCTGACACCTTATCAAGATTAGATCAAGTTGCACAACTCAACTTGGTGCATGAAGCAGATTGGCCTAGCCTATTACCCAAGTACTTTGAGAACCAAGCCATTCCTAATGAGGTGGATGAAGATATCAAGAAGAGAATCTAGGATGAAGCCAGCAAATTTGTAGTACAGGATGAAACACTCTACCAAACTGTGGATGGAAGGCCTATTGCCTAATACCCTTATGTTTCTTGCCTGGATATAATAGACTTGTTCCGTTGGATAGTGCCACATAGTGCCAGCCGGTTTATAGTGCCGGATCAATCTGGCACTCTACGACACTATCTGGCACTATAATTTCTACCATGATGCCAGTGGTATGATACAGTTACTGGTAATTTTACTCAATCTTACTTATGTTGTTCAGAATAGTGCTTTCCTTGCTTTATTTACTCTTCATAATGCTCCAGACACATTTCTCTCAGTGGATGTCTTCTTGTATGAACATACTGTGCATTGATAAGTATCTTAACTATTTTACCTATTCTGCTGCTTTCTCCTATATATGACTTTCCTCTGTATTTACCTGCCAATATGCTGAATCTCTTCAGATATCCAAATGTGTGCTCTACCCTTACTCTGAAATGATTAAATATCTCATTGTAGAGCTTCTGCTTCCTGCTAAGCACAACATTCCTTGGCTTCCTATAAGCTGTAATACATCCTAATCTGTGACAATCCTCTCCTATATAGGCCAAGTCTGCCATACATTTCTCCCCTCTACTGAATTCAGGATGATTCTCTACCCAGAGTGCTTTGTCATGCCTACTTCCAGCAAATGGCCCACTAAACCAGATGATGTTACCCTCAATGTCAGACAGTGCTTGAAACTTCACACAGTGTGCCTTGTACTTGCCAGAATAAAAGTGCCTCTGCCCTCTAGAAGGTCTGTTAATCCTCACTGGGAAGGTATCCAAAATACTCCTGATATGGAACCTGTTGCTGAACACTCTGGGATATGGAAGTCTATTGGAGCTTCTGAACCTAGCATTCCAAGCTTGCTCTAAGTCATTCATACCCTCTGCAAGGTGGTTCTCCATTGTTGTCAGCTGGGAATGAAAGCTTCTAGGACTTTTGTTGCCATGGATGGTGGGATGAAACCTTGTAGGGCAATAGTTCTTGTAATAGCAGAGAAGCTTAACAAGGGATCTCCTTGAGTAGATTGGGGTTGATGGTCCACAGTACTTGGAATAGATCTCCTCCAGTGTGTCAAAAGGAAATCCAGTGGTAGTGATGGGATTGATGAGAAAAGACCATTCAGATGAGTAAGTCATATTAAAATTGATGGATGATTGTATGGAGGCGGTTTGAATTGATTCAGCGCGATCTGCGTTATTTATCTGATTTTTAACACATTATGGTTAAATCTCCATCGATTGCCATGTATCCCATCATTGTATCGCAAAAATCATCCGCAAACAATGCCTTGGTACTTTTATTGATGCTTTAATCATAGGTCTATAATCAAATAGGAAATCTGCGATTGATGTGATCTGATCCGTGTCAACGCAATCCAAGATGCATCATGCATAATATATGGAAAATTCAACATTCACTTTAGTTTTCATATATATTTCATATAAGACCAGGTTGATGCCAATATACTGCTGTATAAGTATCCAAATCCGTTGCTATGGTCCTCATACCAAGCCTCAACTCATCTTTAGTACAACCCAGACAAAACCCATCCCCCAGCTCATAAGCGTGGTCTGGACCGGAAAAGTCGATGTCGGATCCATTCGAGTTCTCGCCAAATGATTTTAGTAAGGCCCTAGTGTCTATGATGAGCCTTCATACAGATATTTGGGCACTACTGATTAATCTAGCAGAACTAGATACCTCAGAGAGTCGACAAAGATGGAAGAATTTGAGTAGAAAGCTGTGGCATGAGTTCTACATCAAGATGCCAGCCAATGTATGTAAAAAGATATATAACAAGACAAGTATTGAAATCAAGAATGAGCTGAGAGTGAGGGGATTTGACAAGGAAGCCGTGCGGGAACGATTTTGCGCGCAATTTGCACAGTACGGGCCGGACGCGTCCGTTAGTGCCTCAACTTTGGGAACCAAAGAGATTTTGAATGAGTTTTTGCCTCAAATGACTAATGTACTACGTGATATATTAGTAGAGCTAAGTGGCTTCCAAGAGCAATATACACAGGACTCATCCAGGCAACAGCTCCAAAGTATCAGACAGAGGGTAAGTGAATACCTTGAGGAATCAGATGGTGAGCTTCAGGAGGAAGAATACACACCGCGAGCAACATCGTCCAGATTGCGCCAGCACGCCTCGCTGGATTCCCTACCATCTCTTGCAACCACAGCGCGCCGGCGCACGTCAGTCCAGACCATGCCAACACCCTTTACCAGAACGCCCCACGTTGAGTCAACGCGCGCACTTCAGAGCAAAACTACCAGAACTTGCCAAACTACTCATTTAGACACAAGTCCATTGGAGCGGACCAAGTCGCGTCAACATGCGGCATCACATTGAACTCAGCCAAGGGCCATCTCAACGCGTCAAGGCGCGCCTGCGTGTGCCGTTTTGCCTGACCATCAGCAAGTTACTTCTGGTGAACTGACTGATGATGACCAACATGAAGTGACTCAACCACTGGAGCCCTTGGCAAGTAAAAGAACGCGTCAGCGCGTGGCACTACAGGCCGGTTCAGTTGGTTCAGTTGGTTCAGTCGGAGCGATTCAGCGTGGCCAAGCTGCAGCATCGCACTCATCAACTAGGAGGCAAAATACTGACTACAAATACACAAGTAGCCAAGATGATAGTCAGCCAGGAAGTAGTATAGGTGTGCAAAGTGAGTCACTACCAAATGCTTCAGTAGTAATCCCTGTGAGAAAAAAACCCAGGAGAAGATGATGCCATTGCTTTGAATTGCTCACATTTGTAATGATCCCGACAACCCTTTTTTTTTGCGATCCAAATCAAGCCATTGCAAATCAGTGATCATCAAATTTTTGATATAAGTAATATCAAGGTTGTCTCACATTTGAGACAGATCCCCTATAAATAAACACCCTGCATATATATACGTCATCTGTAATACCAGTGCAGCTATTGGATCTGTTTTGCACCTACACGATTACTTGCGTGCTAGCTATGACACCTTGCCCAATCACTAGGATCAGGGATTTACTTGCTCAATGGGCAAAATGGGATATTTGATGGCAAATCAGGTAGCTTTTTCAGTAGTCAATGAGCCAATTGGGGGCTGCCAGCTTCAGGATACTTTTGGACCAATTAACCACTGAGATACTGTCCAATTGGAGTGAGGGTAACCAAAATGGTAAGTATCAGTGTAGTTTATAGTGTGATACACATTTATTTCCATTTACATTAAAGAAACATATCCAAATACCGGATTTTACCTGCCATTATAGCGGTATCCAATCGCGCACGTGATGCAAGCATTACGAGTTGGCGCAATCATCCGCACCAACCTCATCGTGTCAGATTGTGCCATAGTGTGCAAGATTGTCCTGCATAGTGCAAAATTGTCCAAGAACAATCCTGCCTTCTGGTAGCTATAATATTGCGCCCAATCGTTCTTTGCAACCACGGATTGCACCGCGCGCCCTGGCACGGTACAATGGAACAAGTCTAATACATAAGCAACACAATGGATATGGACATCTTGGAACTGAAGGAACCTAAAGCCTTGTGAAAGCCCAATCATGGTGGCCCAGAATTAAACATGACATTCAGAAGCTAGTGAAAACATGCCCAAATTGCCAAATCAGCCAAGGCCAACCACAGAGAATTGCTGAACTTTTTCCCTTGGAGCCTGTAAGACCATTTGGAAGATGGGGAATTGACTTTATTGGAATACTGCCAACTACCAGGAAATGCAACCATTGGATCCTAGTAGCAATTGACCATACCACTAAATGGCCAGTGGCCAAAGCTGTACCTATAGCCAGTGAACAAGAAGTTGCAAGTTTCATCTACCATGAGATCCTTATGAAGTTTGGATGCCCTGTAGAGATTCTGTCCAATAGAGGTGCAAACTTTATGGCAAAGACATTGGAAGCTTGCCTGGAAATGCAGCAGATCAAACACTTAAAACCTTGGCATATCACTCCAGAACTAATGGAGTAACTGAATGGTTTAATGGATTTTTGGGTAAAAAGCTGACCAAGTATGCAAAAGGAGTTGTCAGTAGATGGGATGAGTATATAGACCAAGCATTCTTTGTATGCAGAGTCAGAGTACACAACACCACCCAGCAATCACCATTTTACTTAGTGTATGGATGTGAACCAAGGATTCCAGGAGATCTCACACAACCAAAGCTTACATATACCTTACAAGATGAACTCAGTCAGCCAAGTAGACACCAGCAACTGGAACAAAGACATCAAGAGGCACAGACCAAAGTATCTCAAAGTGCAGAAAAGATGAAGCAGAGATTTGATAAGACTATAGCACCAGAAGCATTGACAGTTGGGAACTTGGTATTGCTAAGAAACAACACTTGAAGGGAGGTTGAGCCACAATGGACAGGACCATTCAAGATCATCAGAGAATGTCCATTTGTGACTTACCAACTAGTGGACAAACAAGGCAATATCAGGGAAGACTTACTGCATAGGGAGAGACTTAAGCTTGCAAGACTTGCTGATACTACTGAACCATCAAGATATTGGTATCACAAGAAAGCAAATCAGGAGAACCCTCTCAACTTCAGCATGGGAGAATGTTATGATCTGCCGCTTGAGTGCTTAAGTTGTATCAGTTTTTAGTTAAATCAATTAGTTATATGTTTAGGTTATCAGTATATCAGTGTTATCTATCAAATCAGTAGCATTGGTCAGCAAATGAATCAGCAGATCCTTATCAGACAGAAATAGATATATTAGGTAGGATCTTATTGGGTGATGATGATGCAATCAAATGAGTCATCAGCCACAGCCTACATTAGGAAATACAATTAGTCAGCAATTGATCTGGCAAAAGATATACAAGGAGCTGCTGGAATCTCAATAAAAATCAGTTCAAGTTTTAGTGAATACAACACTGGCTAAACTCCCTATTCCTCTACAGCTCTTATAACAAGACTTGTAACTCAGTGAAGGACCTGGCAGTGCTAAATATGTGTGGCTACCCCATGAGCCCATCATATCATGGGCGGAGAGCTTAAAACAAGCAGAAAAGAAGCATCAGGCTGCCTGCAGAGTTCCAGTAAGGGACAAGCAGGCCAAAACAGATGCATTGGATCAGCATTTATTAAGGACAAAATGTAGCTCAATACAAGAAGCACTCAGACAAATCAGCAGTGAAAGATCTGACAGTGTTTAAGAAAAAGGTAAAGGGAAACAATTCTACCCATGCCAGAGACAGGGATGCATGAGAAAAAAGCCGCAATTCTTACCAATTAACGCCATAAGCCCAGAACAGTCTGAATCCCATCATAGCCAAGAAGAATTACCAACAAGAAAACAGTGGTCCTTGCATGAGTTGGAAGCGCTGTAGTGGGGTCACAGTGACACCCACTGACAAATGTGCTCATTTCCATATTTTCTACTTCCCTATATCTCTACTACACTTATTGTAGTTTTATCCCACTTGTCTTACCTGATCAGCACTATCCCATAGGCCAGTTGACTATCACACCTGCTTACCTTATTGTGTAAGTCATCTCTCACTTTATGCAAGATTACTAGCTGTCAGTGCCTCTATATTAGGCAAGTACCCGCGCCAGTACTTGTGACACATGATCAACTTGTGCCACCATCCCTACCATTTACATACCACATATGGTATCTGTATGTTATACAGGCTTCAGAGTGCTGATTCCTGATTGGTTGGATGTGCTGTGGCTCTTAGACCCTTCCAGCTGTTGTAAAAATTTGTATTTCCACCTAAATATTCACCTAACTTAGTCACTTAGATCATCACCTTCAAATCTTAGAGAATACTGACCAAATTCCTTGTTGGGATTTACTTAGAATATTTTTCACCAAAATGCCAGGTACCCAGAACATGAAAATTCTCAAAGTAGTCCAAACAGCCCCAAACTTTGCACACATGTTCTTGGGACCTTCCTTAACCTATTTTGAGTGTTTGTAATGCCAAGACCAGGTAAAAGTATAAATACAACTTTTACATTCAATAAATCATTAAGTGAAAACCACATAATCTACTTGTTCTCCAAATCACCTCCAATATCTCCAAGACTCTTACAACACCAGCACCTACTTAGAATGATCTTAGCTCATCCTGATGTCATTAAGATTTCTATTGATCTCTGGAACACCATGATTAGTAATCATTTAGCCAGTGAGAAAAGTATATAATGGAGGCTATCCCTCAACAATAAATCATCATCCCTTTTATCAATATACCAACTTGTTGATTAGTGTAATCACTGCTACCTGCTGCTACCTGTACTTCCAACCCCAGACCACAGGATACTCCTAGAAAACCGCGCTGACAGCCAACTGGCCTTGGAGTCACTACTTGTGAGGAATACTCAGAGTAGGTATCTTTTATTATATTTGATTCTTTCCCAAGTTTGTTCTTGTACAGGCAAAGATGCTTTTCTGTCTTTGTAACTACTGACCACAGCTGCATTCTTATCAGGTCCATGCTGGTGGATTTACAGTTGTTTTGACTTTGGAAGCTCTAGTACATTTTCATCTCAAAGGATGCTGAACCCAGCACATACCTCTGTTAAGATGCCAACTAAGTTGGGGATTGTGGCTCAATAGTTTTCTCTTGACAAGCTTGTGGCTTTATTCCCCATCACATTAGATTAGAGACAGAACCCAAGTATTCTTAGCAAGCTTTTGCCAGAGGTTATTGCACCCAGTGAACACCCCACACACAAAACACTTGAGAAGTGTTGGACGTATCTCTCCCTTAGACCTATACATCACCACAGCGCTGTGATTGGGAAAGAATCAAATAAAATAAAAGATACCTACTCTGAGTATTCCTCACAAGTAGTGCCTCCAAGGTCAGTTGGCTGTCAGCATGGTTTCCTGGGAGTGTCCTGTGGTCTGGGGTTGGAAGTTTGGGTAGCAGCAGGTAGCAGTGATCACACTAATCAACAAGTTGGTATACTGATAAAAGGGATGATGATTTATTGTTGAGGGATAGCCTCCTTTATATACTTTTCTCACTGGCTAAGTGATTACTAATCATGGTGTTCTAGAAGGTTCCAGATATCAATAGAAGTCCTAATGACATCAGAATGACCAAAGAATGTTCTCAGTAGGTGCTGGAAGGGCCTAAGAGGCACAGCACATCCAACCAATCAGGAATTGGTACTCTGAAGCCTGTGTAACATAGAGATACCATATATTATATGGAAATGGTAGGGATGGTGACACAAGTTGATCATGTGTCAAGGGTACTGGCGCAGGTACTTGTCTAATATAAAAGCACTTACAGCTAGTAATCTGACATAAAGTGAGGGATACTAATGCAATAAGGTAAGCAGGTGTGATAGTCAACTGGCTTATGGGATAGTACTGGTCAGGAAAGACAAATGGGATAAAATTAAAATCAGTGTAGCAGAGATATAGGGAAGTAGAAAATATGGGAATAAGTACATCTGTCAGTAAGTGTCATTGTTGTTGTAGAAATTTGTATTTCCACCTAAATATTCACCTAACTTAGTCACTTAGATCATTACCTTCATATCCTAGAGAATACTGCCCAAATTCCTTGTCAGGATTTACTTAGAATATTTTCACCAAATACCAGGTACCCAGTACATGAAAAATCTCAAAGTTGTCCAAACAGCCCCAAACTTTGCACACATGCTCTTGGGACCTTCCATAATCTATTCTACATGTTTGTAATGCCAAGACCAGGTAAAAGCATAAATACCAACTTTACATTAGACTTGTTCCGTTGGATAGTGCCACATAGTGCCAGCCTGTTTATAGTGCCAGATTGATCTGGCACCCTACAGCACTATCTGGCACTATAATTTCTATCATGATGCCAGTGGTACAATACAGTTACTGGTAATTTTACTCAATCTTACTTATGTTGCTCAGAATAGTGCTTTCCTTGCTTTATTTACTCTTCATAATGCTCCAGACATATTTCTCTCAGTGGAAGTCTTCTTTTATGAGCATACTGTGCATTAATAAGTATCTTAACTATTTTACCTATTAGATATGGTCCATTGTGCCATTGATCATAGTGCCAGAAAGTGCTGTATATTTTGTTGTTAATTTGATATTTTAGGGTCATATGCATGTCAATTTTGGTCCCAAATTGGCACTGTATGGCACCATCTGGCACTCTATGGCATGATCAGGCACCTCCTGGCATGCTATGGCACTATTGGGCACTATGATCAGCTGAAATGATGGAACAAGTCTATTCTGCTGTTTTCTCCTATATATGACTCTCCTCTGTATTTACCTGCCAATATGCTGAATCTCTTCAGATATCCAAATGTGTGCTCTATCCTCACTCTGAAATGATTAAATATCTCATTGTGGAGCTTCTGCTTCCTGCTAAGCACACCATTCCTTGGCCTCCTATAAGCTGTAATACATCCTAATCTGTGACAATCCTCTCCTATATAGGCCAAGTCTGCCATACATTTCTCCCCTCTACTGAATTCAGGATGATTCTCTACCCAGAGAGCTTTGTCATGCCTACTTCCAGCAAATGGCCCACTAAACCAGATGATGTTACCCTCAATGTCAGACAGTGCTTGAAACTTCACACAGTGTGCCTTGTACTTGCCAGAATAAAAGTGCCTCTGCCCTCTAGAAGGTCTGTTAATCCCTACTGGGAAGGTATCCAAAATACTCCTGATATGGAACCTGTTGCTGAACACTCTGGGATATGGAAGTCTATTGGAGCTTCTGAACCTAGCATTCCAAGCTTGCTCTAAGTCATTTGTACACTCTGCAAGGTGGTTCTCCATTGTTGTCAGCTGGGAATGAAAGCTTCTAGGACTTTTGTTGCCATGGATGGTAGGATGAAACCTTGTAGGGCAATAGTTCTTGTCATAGCAAAGAAGCTTAACAAGGGATCTCCTTGAGTAGATTGGGGTAGATGGTCCACAGTACTTGGAATAGATCTCCTCTAGTTTGTCAAAAGGAAATCCAGTGGTAGTGATGGGATTGATGAGAAAAGACCATTCAGATGAGTAAGTCATATTAGAATTGGTGGATGATTGTATGGAGGTGGTTTGAATTGATTCAGCGCAATCTGCATTGTTTATCTGATTTTTGATGCTTTATGATTAAATCTCCATCAATTGCAATGTATCCCATCATTATGTTGCAAAAATTGTCCACAAACAATGCCTTGGTACTTTTATTGATGCTTTACTCATAGGTCTATAATCAAATAGGAAATCTGCAATTGATGTGATCTGATCTGTGTCAACACAATCCAAGATGCATCATGCAAAATATATGGAAAATTCAACAATCACATTAGTTTTCATATATATGTCATATAAGACCAGGTTGATGCCAATATACTGCTGTATAAGTATCCAAATCTGTTGCTATGGTCCCCATACCAAGCCTCAACTCATCTTTAGTACAACCCAGACAAAACTCATCCCCCAGCTCACAAGTGTGGTCTGGATTGGAAAAGTTGATGTTGGATCCATTTGAGTTCTTGCCAAATGATTTTAGTATGGCCCAAGTGTCTATGATGAGCCTTCATAAGGATATTTAGGCACTACTGATTAATCTAGCAGGACTAGATACCTCAGAGAGTCAACAAAGATGGAGGAATTTGAGTAGAAAGCTGTGGTATGAGTTCTACATCAAGATGCCAGCCAATGTATGTAAGAAGATATATAACAAGACAAGTATTGAACTCAAGAATGAGCTGAGAGTAGGGGATTTGATGAAGAAGCCACGCAGGAACAATTTTGCATGCAATTTGCACAGTACAGGCTGGACACATCCGTTTGTGCCTCAACTTTGGGAACCAAAGTGATTTTGAATGAGTTTTTGCCTCAAATGACTAATGTACTATGTGATATATTAGTAGAGCCAAGTGGCTTCCAAGAGCAATATACACAGGACTCATCCAGGCAACAGCTCCAAAGTATCAGACAGAGGGTAAGTGAATACCTTGAGGAATCAGATGGTGAGCTTCATGAGGAATAATACAGACTGCAAGTAACATCATCTAGATTGTGCCAGCACGCCTTGCTGGATTCCTTACCATCTCTTGCAACCACAGCACACTGGCACATGTCAGTCCAGACTATGCCAACACCCTTTACCAGAATGCCCTGCATCAAGTCAACATGCACTCTTCAGAGCAAAACTACCAGAACTTGTCAAACTGCTCATTTAGACACAAGTCCATTGGAGCGGACCAAGTTGTGTCAACATGCAGCATCACATCAAACTCAGCCAAGGGCCATCTCAACGCATCAAGTCACGCCTGCACATGCTGTTTTGCCTGACCATCAGCAAGTTACTGTAATGATCACATGACAACCACAAACACCCATGCCAAGTTTCAGCGTCCTAGCTCAATATCTAAGAGATTCCTTCTGGAACCTTCTACCACCTTCCAGAAAGCTCCTGACCATTCCAAGCCATTGTTACACAATGGAACATTCCATGGAAGCTTCCCATTGTATTTTTCATAGTCCAGTACCATATATGAAAATACCAGGTCACATGACTTAGTCACATGATCAGGTGACCCAATCCATTTCCCCATCCTGTCTCAGTGCCTTGCCTTCTATATTATTATCCCCAGCACTGCTGCTGTGCCTCACCCCATTAGTATTAGCTAATATCTTTTGGCATCAGTATAGCCAAAAAGTATATATAGTCCTATCCCCCCTTAAGTATTCCTCAGTCTGATAAACACAGGTCTTGAATAAACAGCTTTGTCTTCATGGTCCACACCTAAGTCCTTTCCTGCCGTGCCTAGCTTTTCCTCCTGCCTTGTGTCTATTCATAACAGTTACTTCTGGTGAACTGACTGATGATGACCAACATGAAGTGCCTCAACCACCAGAGCCCTTGGCATGTAAAATAATGCGTCAGTGTGTGGCACTCCAGGCTGGTTCAGTTGGAGTGATTCAGCATGGCCAAGCTGCAGCATTGCAAGCTTAAAAAGTCACTATATGGTCTCAAACAATCTCTGAGAGCCTGGAATTGCAAGATAGATTCTTATTTCAAATCTTTGAGTTTCAACAGGAGTAATGCTTACTATAGTATATACTATAAGCCAGATAGAGCAAATCCAGTTCTATTAGCTCTATATGTGGATGATCTTATTATAGCTGCCAATAACCTAGAAACGTTGGAAGAGACTAAATCCAGCCTATTTAAGGAGTTCAAGATGTCTAATCTAGGAGAACTTAGTTACTACTTAGGGATTAAGTTCTCCATAAGCAGAAGTACCCAGACTATCACCCCAAGCCAATCCAAGTATATTCAAGATATACTAAAGAAGTACCAAATGGAAGACTGTAAACTGGCAGCTACCCCAATGGAGACAAACCTTAACTTGGTCAAAACACAACCAAATCAAGAGAGCTTGGTGCCATCTGAAAGCTCTGACTTTCCTTATCAGTCTATGGTTGGCAGCTGGATGTATATCATGCTTGGAACACATCCAGATATCTCATATTCAGTGGGAGTTGTCAGCTAACATAATCAGAACTTTGATCTGATCATATTGCAGCAGTTAAGCGGATTTTTAGATACCTAAAAGGAACTGCTGATATCTGCTTAAGATACACTTATAAGGATTCAGAACAGGATCTTGTAGGATACTCTGATGCTGATAGGGGACAAAATTTGGAAGACAGAAGATCCACCACAGGATACACCTTTCTTTACTGTAAAGGAGCAATTTCATGGAATTTAAGAAAGCAACCAACCATAGCACTTTCTACCACAGAGGCAGAGTACATGGCAGCCTGTGAGGCTACAAAAGAAGCAATGTGGTTAAGAAAGCTTTTTACAGATTTAAGCCTATGTCAAAAAACACCTATTACTTTATTTCAATATAATCAAGGATGTATACAATTAGGTAGAAATTGAACTTTTCATGCTAGAACCAAGCACATAGATATTAGACATCATTTCATATGTGAAGCTATAAGATTTGTTCTGTTGGATAGTGCCACATTGAGTCATGAGTGCAAAATGATGCCATAGTGTGCCAGAGAGGCCAAGCAAGCCTATACTTGGCCACAGAGTGTGAAACATAGATCTGCATCTTCATGCAAAGCATCACTTGTGTTTCACCTATGATGCAGGAGAAGATCTATTCCTTGATGTTTTTTTGTGGATCAGTATTGTGCAGAATGTGCAAGAGCACTAAAGGATTGAAGATATACATCTGGTACTCAATACCCATGGCACTCTGAATCTAGCTCCTGTGGCTTGTAACATGCCACAAAAATGCATGGCACTATCTTGGTCCACTGGTGCTATCTAGCACTATATTTAAGTATTAGCCCTAAAGTAAGATCAATACAAAGCACTGATAGTGCCAGATAGTACCAGTGGACCAAGATAGTGCCATGCATTTTTGTGACATGATACAAGCCACAGGAGCTAGATTCAGAGTGCCATGGGTATTGAGTACCAGATGCAAATCTTCAATCCTTTAGTGCTCTTGCACATCCTGTACAACTTTGACCTAAAAAAAAAGTCAAAAAATGGATTTTCTCCATCACAATGAGTGAAACTCAGGGGCTGCTTTGCATGAAGATGCAGTTCTATGTTTCAAACTCTGTGGCTAAGTGTAGGCTCACTTGGCCTCCCTGGCATACTATGGCATCATTTGGCACTCATGGCTCAGTGTGGCACTATCCAATGGAACAAGTCTTTAGAGAATAACTTGGTTAGCTTAGTCTACTTCCCTACAGATGAATTGATTGCAGACATATTTACCAAACCATTAGCTAGAGACAAGTTTGAATATCTTAGGTCAAAATTAGGACTATTCAGTATGAGCATTTAGCTGAGTGGGAGTGTTGTGAAAATTTGCATTTCCACCTAAATATTCACCTACCTTAGTCACTTATATCATTACCTTCATATCCTAGAGAATACTGACTAAATTCCTTGTTGGGATTTACTTAGAATATATTCACCAAAATACCAGGTACCCAGAACATGAAAATTCTCAGAGTTGTCCAAACAGCCCCAAACTTTACACACATGTTCTGTGGTAATGGAAAGTATTCCATTACTACAATATCTCTTAACCAATATTGCACTCATTTCTTTATTTTGCTTTTTGCTATTGTAATATGCAAGTGAAAGATCAAGAATTTCCAACTTTGAAGAACAAATGCTCTGGACCCTGACAAGCAATCCACCCAAGAATATTATGTCATACAGAACACATAGTAGCCAGCACATGTTTCAAATTACAGCTCATTTGAAGCAGTACTTAAGGAGTTATGACTAAAAGAGTCCAATTACTCTATATACTAGACTTGTTCCATTGTACCGTGCCAGGGCGCGCAGCGCAATCCGTGGTTGCAAAGAACAATCGGGCGCGATATTATAGCTACTAGAAGGCAGGATTGTTCTTGGACAATTTCGCACTATGCGGGACGATCTCGCACACTATGGCACAATCTGACACAATGAGGTTGGCGCGGATGATCGCGCCAACTCGTAATGCTTGCATCACGTGCGCAATCGGATACCGCTATAATGGCAGGTAAAATCCGGTATTTGGATATGTTTCTTTAATGTAAATGGAAATAAATGTGTATCACACTATAAACTACACTGATACTTACCATTTTGGTTACCCTCACTCCAATTGGACGGTATCTCAGTGGTTAATTGGTCCAAAAGTATCCTGAAGCTGGCAGCCCCCAATTGGCTCATTGACTACTGAAAAAGCTACCTGATTCGCCATCAAATATCCCATTTTGCCCATTGAGCAAGTAAATCCCTGATCCTAGTGATTGGGCAAGGTGTCATAGCTAGCACGCAAGCAATTGTGTAGGTGCAAAACAGATCCAATAGCTGCACTGGTATTACAGATGACGTATATATATGCAGGGTGTTTATTTATAGGGGTTCTGTCTCAAATGTGAGATGACCTTGATATTACTTATATCAAAAATTTGATGATCACCGATTTGCGATGACTCGATTCGGATCGCAAAAAAAAAGGGTTGTTGGGATCATTACAAATGTGAGCAATTCAAAGCGATCGCATCATCTTCTCCTGGGTTTTTTTCTCACAGGGATTACTACTGAAGCATTTGGTAGTGACTCACTTTGCACACCTATACTACTTCCTGGCTGACTATCATCTTGGCTACTTGTGTATTTGTAGTCAGTATTTTGCCTCCTAGTTGATGAGTGCAATGCTGCAGCTTGGCCGCGCTGAATTGCTCCGACTGAACCAACTGAACCAACTGAACCGGCCTGTAGTGCCATGTGCTGACGCGTTCTTTTACTTGCCAAGGGCTCCGGTGGTTGAGTCACTTCATGTTGGTCATCATCAGTCAGTTCACCAGAAGTAACTTGCTGATGGTCAGGCAAAACAGCACGCGCAGGCGTGCCTTGACGCGTTGAGATGGCCCTTGGCTGAGTTTGATGTGATGCCGCATGTTGACGCAACTCGGTCCGCTCCAATGGACTTGTGTCTAAATGAGCAGTTTGGCAAGTTCTGGTAGTTTTGCTCTGAAGCACGCGCGTTGACTTGACGCGGGGCGTTCTGGTAAAGGGTGTTGGCGTGGTCTGGACTGATGTGCGCCGGCGCGCTGTGGTTGCAAGAGATGGTAGGGAATCCAGCGAGGCGTGCTGGCGCAATCTGGACGATGTTGCTTGCGGTCTGTATTCTTCCTCCTGAAGCTCACCATCTGATTCCTCAAGGTATTCACTTACCCTCTGTCTGATACTTTGGAGCTGTTGCCTGGATGAGTCCTGTGTATATTGCTCTTGGAAGCCACTTGGCTCTACTAATATATCACATAGTACATTAGTCATTTGAGGCAAAAACTCATTCAAAATCTCTTTGGTTCCCAAAGTTGAGGCACAAACAGACGCATCCGGCCGGTACTGTGCAAATTGCGTGCAAAATTGTTCCCACGCGGCTTCCTCGTCAAATCCCCTCACTCTCAGCTCATTCTTGATTTCAATACTTGTCTTGTTATATATCTTTTTACATACATCGGCTGGCATCTTGATGTAGAACTCATGCCACAGCTTTCTACTCAAATTCTTCCATCTTTGTTGACTCTCTGAGGTATCTAGTTCTGCTAGATTAATCAGTAGTGCCCAAATATCTGTATGAAGGCTCATCATAGACACTAGGGCCATACTAAAATCATTTGGCAAGAACTCAAACGGATCCGACATCGACTTTTCTGGTCCGGACCGCGCTTGTGAGCTGGGGGATGGGTTTTGTCTGGGTTGTACTAAAGATGAGTTGAGGCTTGGTATGGGGACCATAGCAACGGATTTGGATACTTATACAGCAGTATATTGGCATCAACCTGGTCTTATATGAAATATATATGAAAACTAAAGTGAATGTTGAATTTTCCATATATTATGCATGATGCATCTTGGATTGCGTTGACACGGATCAGATCACATCAATCGCAGATTTCCTATTTGATTATAGACCTATGATTAAAGCATCAATAAAAGTACCAAGGCATTGTTTGCGGATGATTTTTGCGACATAATGATGGGATACATGGCAATTGATGGAGATTTAACCATAATGTGTTAAAAATCAGATAAATAACGCAGATCGTGCCGAATTGATTCAAACCGCCTCCATACAATCATCCATCAATTTTAATATGACTTACTCATCTGAATGGTATTTTCTCAACAATCCCATCACTACCACTGGATTTCCTTTTGACACACTGGAGGAGATCTATTCCAAGTACTGTGGACCATCAACCCCAATCTACTCAAGGAGATCCCTTGTTAAGCTTCTCTGCTATTACAAGAACTATTGCCCTACAAGGTTTCATCCCACCATCCATGGCAACAAAAGTCCTAGAAGCTTTGATTCCCAGCTGACAGCAATGGAGAACCACCTTGCAGAGGGTATGAATGACTTAGAGCAAGCTTGGAATACTAGGTTCAGAAGCTCCAATAGACTTCCATATCCCAGAGTGTTCAGCAACAGGTTCCATATCAGGAGTATTTTGGATACCTTCCCAGTGAGGATTAACAGACCTTCTAGAGGGCAGAGGCACTTTTATTCTGGCAAGTACAAGGCACACTGTGTGAAGTTTCAAGCACTGTCTGACATTGAGGGTAACATCATCTGGTTTAGTGGGCCATTTGCTGGAAGTAGGCATGACAAAGCACTCTGGGTAGAGAATCATCCTGAATTCAGTAGAGGGGAGAAATGTATGGCAGACTTGGCCTATATAGGAGAGGATTGTCACAGATTAGGATGTATTACAGCTTATAGGAAGCCAAGGAATGGTGTGCTTAGCAGGAAGCAGAAGCTCTACAATGAGATATTTAATCACTTCAGAGTAAGGGTAGAGCACACATTTGGATATCTGAAGAGATTCAGCATATTGGCAGGTAAATACAGAGGAAAGTCATATATAGGAGAAAACAGCAGAATAGGTAAAATAGTTAAGATACTTATCAATGCACAGTATGTTCATACAAGAAGACATCCACTGAGAGAAATGTGTCTGGAGCATTATGAAGAGTAAATAAAGCAAGGAAAGCACTATTCTGAGCAACATAAGTAAGATTGAGTAAAATTACCAGTAACTGTATCATACCACTGGCATCATGGTAGAAATTATAGTGCCAGATAGTGCTGTAGAGTGCTAGATTGATCCGGCACTATAAACCGGCTGGCACTATGTGGCACTATCCAACGGAACAAGTCTACTATGCCTAATTACTAGGATTACTATGGTGACTTTGATTGCATGTAACTTTTGAACCTGCCAATCAAATCACGTGAAATCTTTACAGGTGCTGCTCCTATGTTTGATCTGTGCCTCTGCAAGATTTTAGCTTTGTATCACATGTATTGCTTGCGCAATTGCCCAAAAACTTTGATCCTTCAAAATTTTCATATATATGACTTCCCCAGCTGAAAAATAAAGGCAGAGCCTTTCTTCACAGAATCTCCACATTATGATTACAAGTTTAAAGGTTATAAGACTTCCCCTGCATCACTTGCACTGTTGAGTATTTTGACTTTGATTGGAACTACATCAGTAAAGAGACTGCAAAGCTCACAAGAATCCAATCTAAGTTCTACAAGAAACTACCACTTTTCTGTTGGCAAAGTCCCCTCTAAGAAACCCCTTTACTCAAAAGACACCCCTTCAGTCTAAAGACCCCTTTAGAGACCCCTTTAAGAAACTCCTTTACTCTAATGAAGCCCCTTTAGGCACCCCTTGAGTGTAAAGTCCACTTTAGAGACTACTACAAGAAGCCCCTTTACTCTAAAGACACCCCTTTGGGTTAAATGGGAGCTCAGAGTTTCCATATTAGGAAATATCTTCTCAGAAAGGAAAGTGACTTCCAAATAAGGAAAAGTTACTATAAAAGTAAATAATCTCATTAGTTGACAGAAAGTCAGAACACTGCTGTAGAAGTGATAAACACTGCCTAAAGTATATTTTGAGCTTAAGATTGAGGAAATTAGTGAAAGTTATATCTTCTATTGGTATATCAAACTCTCAATAAACTATTTCAGTATTATCATACTGGAAGTTATTGTATATTGTTGATTAGCCTTTACATTGTAGAACAAGCCCCAAACTAATCATAATATAATACAACAGTTCTTGGGACCTTCCTTAACCTATTCTACGTGATTGTAATGCCAAGACCAGGTAAAAGTATAAATACTACTTTTGTATTCAATAAATCATTAAGTGAAAACCACATAATCTACTTGTTCTCCCAATCACTTACAATATCTCCAAGACTCTTACAACAACTGTCACCCCACTACAGCGCAGCCAGTTCAGCTACACCCCAGTGAGGTGGATGAGCTTGCAGAGAAAGGCAACCTGTCTACCACAGTCTCCACATCCTCCATTGCTTACAGAGTGGAGATCCCACCAGCAGATAAAGTGACAATGTCAGGAACTCAAACATAAACACAATGCCTTCAGTGGAATTTTGGAACATTAATAGGCACACCAAGAGGTTGCAGCACTTCTTCAAGAGCAGTGCCTAAGAGAATGCACTTGAATATTGCAAAGACTGACAGATGAGGTTCTAGACCTTGCAGTGCTGGCTGAAGACCATGATGTATGGGAACCAGTAAATGAATAATGGCATGAAGATATAGGGCTCCTGCCAAAGTCATAGAGACAGAGTGTTACAGCAGAGATATCTACTGAGTGTTGGATTTTAATGGAGTTACTTGTTGAGTGTGGGGTTGAGCTTAATATTAGTGTATGGTATAGGGACTTGTATTGGTCAATACAATTGGCAATTGAGGTATAACAGAAGCTTCAACAGAACTAGATCAATTTGTATGCATGAGAAGTAAGAGAAATGGTTGAGTCAGTAAGTAAGGAGTATGAAAAAGATGTTGTAAGAGTCTTGGAGATATAGGAAGTGTTTGGGTGAACAAGCAGAGTATTTGGTTTTCACTTAATTATTTATTAAATGTAAAAGTAGTGTTTATACATTTACATTTTTATAGGGTGAGAATAGACTAGGCCAACCAAAATTCATACCAAATTTGGTGCTTAGCTGCTTACTACTACTACCAAGAGTTGCAACTGAATATTTGAACAATAAGCACTGGCTCAGTACCAGCAAAATACCATAAGAATATTAGCTCAATACCTGCTGAAAATCAGATGAATTTCAACTTTGAGACTTCACCAAGGGGAGGTGATAGAGGTGTGTTAGTTGCAACAGCTGTGCATGTACATAGAGGTCAGTGAGCAGGAGGCCATATTTTGTTATTCCTCTGTATGTGGAATACCCATGGTAGCAGGGAGTAAGCAAATCTTGATGGATGGCTCTATAGTGGAGCAAGGGGAGATCAAAAATAAAATACCATTTGGTAAGTTGATATGGGGGCATTATACAGAACTAGATGTAGGCTGCCATACTGTCATGTTAATGCCAACAGATGTGTGCACAAAGGCTGTCAAATCACTATCAAAGTTTTTTGATATAATGCAGTTGCAAACATTGGCCAGTTATGTTTGCTCAAGTGAATGTGAGCCACTCTAGGACCATTGGAATGACATTCAAGTCTTTCCAAAAGATCATATAGACACCATTCAGTTTATTTCAAAATTTGGGAAACTGTATGGAGACAGGATGTGCAGATACTGTGAGTATTGCAATCAATATGTCAGGTAGAGAATGCAGTATACCAATTGCAATGAAGGAACTCAAGTAGCTCAATCTCATAGAGAAGAACTGAGCCATTGCCATATGTAACAGTAGAGTACCACTTTACAGCTTTGAATTACAAGCACAGAACCCAAAGTTAAACCCACAGAAAAACCTATTACACTATGGGAGGGAGATACTGTAGTATTTATACCAAGGCCCAAGTATCATATTGCATTGTAGATCCATGAAGTAATCAAGTGCAATGATGAAGAGTGGTCCAATATTCAAAAGGCTGTAGAAAGTCTGGCACACTATTATCTAAAGGCTGGCATACCTTGAGACCATCAGGAACTCAAGTCCCAGCAGAATTAGCTTGACCTGCTCCATGAGCATTATACAAGACTCAAATGAGCAAACAGATTTTGGGACAGCATTGATATGATAAGAATATATCTAAAGAGTGGCAGAAGCTATCAAATGCAGAAGTATTGGGGGCAACAGCTATTCACCAACAGCTTGCTCAGTGTTGCAATATTCTGAGGAGTATTGGAAGTGATGTGGAGAACTAGAGGATTTACATGTTATTTACTTTTAAATTTATTGATCAAACGTACGGTATTTGTACTTTTGATAAAGTAGAGCAAACAATCATGTAGAGTTTGCTAAAGAAGGTTCCAAGAATAGGTGTGCAAAGTTTGAGGGCTGTGGGACAGCTTTGAGAAAGATTGTAATCTGGGTACCTGATAATCTGGTGAGAATATGCTAAGTAAATCCTAACATGATATTTGGTCAGGACAGAATGCTAATCAAAGAATAGGATCTATGTGACTAAGTTAGCATGAATATTTAGGTGACAACTTAATAATTGCAACACTCAAGAGCCTGTCATAAGCAGGTCTGAGACCTCTAACCAGAGGCCAGGAAACATTGGGTAGCCAGAAGAGTGCAGGTAAGGGAAAAACACGCTGAAGCAGATGCATTGGTGCAGCATTTGTCCAGGAAAATTCTTGGTACATTACAGGAGACACTAAGTCAAAGTAGTAGTAAGCAACCTTGCTGGGATAAAGGCAAAGGGAAAGGAAAAAAAGTGTACCTGAACCAGACCCTATGAAAAATTATTGAGATGATCCTGTCAAAAGGCCATTACAAAGTGAAAGTCCTGTAGTTAAGAGGTACTGATCTTGTCAAGCCACCATCAAGAGATTGTTGAAAAACCATTGCACCCCAGATTTCACAACAAACTTAGTCAAAATTTTTCATCATAACAATGAATAAGTGGCTTTTGATTGGTTCCCTGCCAATTTGCTCACTTTCTGATCCTGAACACTCTATTGCCTCCTACATTTGGGTGAATTGATTGGCTATTGCCTCTTTTTCACACTCCTTACTTCCTGACTCAACTGTTTCTCTTACTTTTCATGCGTACAAATTGATTTATTTCCATTGAAACTTCAGTTGTACCTCAATTGCCAATTGTATTGACCTATACAAGTCCCTATACCCTACACTAACATTAAGCCCAACCCCACACTCAACAAGTAACTCCATTAAAATCCACCACTCAATAAGTATTTCTGCTGTAATGCTCTGGTTCCAGAACTTTGGCGGGAACCCAATGGCTTTATGCCACTGTTCATTCACTGGTTCCCACATTCCCTGGTCTTCAGCCAGCACTGCAAGGTCTAGCACCTCATTTGCCAGTCTTTTCAATTAATCCTTGCAATATTCCAGTGTGTTTTCTTGAGCACTGCTCTTTGAGAAGTGCTGCAACCTCTTGGTGTGCCTATTGATGTTCCAAAACTCCACTGAAGGCATTATGGTAGTCTTTCAAACTCTTGACATTGTAGCCTTGTCTGTCAGTGGGATCTCCACCCTATCAACAATGGAGGCTGTGGATGCTGTGGTAGACAAATTGCCTTTTTCTGCAAACTCATCTACCTTGCCGGAGTGTAGCTTAACTGGCTGCGCTTCAAACTCTTGTGAAAACAGCTGTATTCTTGTTGGTAATTCTTCTTGGCTATGATGGGATTCAGTCTGTTCCTTGCTTGCGGTGTTAATTGGCAAGAACTGCAGTTTTTTTTGCATGCCTCCCTGTCTCAGGCTTGGGTAGAAATTTTTCCCTTTACCTTTTCCTCTATCACTGCCAGGTCTTTCACTGCTAATTTTTCTGAGTACTTCTTGTAAAGAACTACATTTTCTCCTGGATGAAATCTGCTCTGACGCATCTGTTTTGGCCTGCCTGTCCCTTGCTGGCTCTCTTCTGGCAACCTGACATTTCTTTTCAGCTTGTATTGAGCTCTCAACTATAGTTGTGACAGGCTCCTGTAAAAGCAACTGGTTTTTATCACTGCCAGGTCCTTCACTCCTACTTTGACTGAGTGCTTCTTGAGTGGTACTACACTTTTTCCGTGATAAATGTTGTGCTGGTGCATCCGTGTCTGTCTGCTTGTCCCTAATTGGCACTCTTCCAGCTGCCTGATGTCTCTTTGATGCTTGTCTGGAGCTTTTGGCCCTGCTTGTAACAGGCTCTTGAGGAAGCCGCTGGTTTTTAGCCATGGCACCCTTGTTCTTCTGCCTTTGATAGTTTCTGCTACTCTTCAGATACTTTCTTAGCATACCAATGCTTGCCCAAAATCTGTTTGCCTGTTTGAATCCAGGATTATGCTCATGGAGCAGGTCAAGTGCATTTTGCTTGGCCTTGAGTTCCTGATGGTCCCATGGTATGCCGGCCTTAAGGTGATGGCATGCTAGACTTCTGATGGCCTCTTGTTTATTAGCCCACTCTTCATTATTGCACTCAACAGCTTCACAGATCTTTGATGTCTTTTGATTTTTAGGCTTTGGTATAAACACCACATTGTCTCCCTCCCACACTGTGATAGGTTTTTCTGTGGGCTTTATCTTTGGGCACTGTTGTTGTGCTTCAAAGACTATACAGTGTTCCTCTGCTGTTACATTGTGAAATGGCTCAATTCTTGGCTGTGACATTGAGCTACTTGAGTTCCTTCTTTGCAGCAAAGATACTGCTTTCTCTACCTGGGATATTGTTTGCTCTACATGTATTATTCACTCATCCTGTTTCTGGACTATTTCCTGATTTCTCTGGGCCATTGCATCTATCCTATCAGCCACTGCACCTAATTGCTTCATAAATGCTTTGGTATGAGCTGACAACATACTGGCTAATATGGGTGGTGGTGATGTTATCATAGCCACTTGCTGATCTTCAACTGAGGGTACTGTATTTACTACATTCTCTTCTGCCTGAGCATAATGGTCAGCTTGTGGCTCCACAGAGGTTCTCAATTGCCTACTTGACTGAGAGCCTGCGGAGTCCGCATTATTACCTTCAATGGGCACACTGTCCACAGGGCCTTTGTTGGATGTATCCCTGCTTGTTGCACTGAATGTCAAAGCAAGCTGTTGTCCAACCATTCTTCTGTTGCCATCAGCAGTGGGGTTTGGTTGAGAACCAAACAACTTTGCTTCATTTTTTGGTGGCATATATATGGAAGTGAGTCAAATCTAAGGGGAAATAGTGTTACATATAGATGTGTATGTGGTGCCACAACTTTATATATTATGCCTACTTTGGCGGGTCATCATTGAATCTTACATTCATGTAGGTGCAATGTCTCAAATACAAGACTGTCTTAAGTTCACATGAGTATTGACCAGAAAGTGATATAATAGTGTTATGTTGTTGAAGGTCAAACTGTTTGCCCCATGGACAAGACTACTTTGACTCAACGCCATAGGAGAAGAGAAAAAAGACCATGTGGCTATTGTGGCAAGCCTCTTGGCCATGAAGCACGCAGAGAGCATAGGAAGTATTACAAGGATCACAGTCAGTGTTTTGCCACACAAGTCATATTTGACCATTCATTAGTCACTACTGTACCAACATTATCATGCCAGCCAGCTGATTCTTCTATATTGGCACCTGACCGTCTTTGCCACCTTGCGCAAACTGAGTCTGGTGAGCTTGTGACGCCTTTAGGCTCACATGAGCCATCTGAATATGGCATGCAGAGTGATAGCTCTGACAAAGAAGGTTCACTGATGGATTTTGAGCCTATCTCCCCTGACAACAGTACCATGTATGAGCCCAGTCAAATCCCTATATGCAATGAGACAGCACCTGTTGAAACAAATGCCAAGGATACTTTATGGAGCCAAGTGAGCCCAGTAATCCATCTACTGGTGAATGATGTAATGTTGTGGCTAGAGAAGTGGCGTGTTTCCACTAATATCAATAATGGGGGCTTTGTGGATTTATTACTTCTTGCCAAAATCATACTGGGATGCAACCTACCATGTACATGGTATAAGTGGACAACCATTATGCAACTGGCAACATATAATCCAGAGACTGTCCTGATTCCAGCATGTGTTAACAGCTGCATAGCATTCACATCCAAAAATGCTACCATTGCAACATGTCCAAATTGTCAGGAATCCACCACCATTGAGGGAAAACATTGTTAACACTCTGGATATATTCCAGTAATACCCCATCTGAGGAAGTTCTAGCAGTCATACAAATATTGCAAAGCTATACAGTACCACACTCAGTATTAATCAAGTGCAAACATATCCAATATATTTGATGGCAAACATTACAAACAGCTAAGAAGCAAGGGCTACTTTGAAGGTATGTATGACCATGCCTTTGCTTTAGCACTTGATGGATTCTCATTAAACAAGTACTCTACCAGCAAATCCTGCTGGCCACTGATTCTCATCAATCTGAATCTGCCGCCCATCTTACGGTATCAGAGCAATAATCTGATGGTAGTCTCACTGGTATCTGGGCCTATATCACCATCCAACCTGGATAGCTACCTGTATCCATTACTGGATGAATTTGTATGCTTTCCAGCAGGATAATGGTAAATGGCTGTCATGTAAAAGCGCATATTATTATCTGCATTGGAGATACCCCAGCCATCAGCAAGATAGCAGGTTTTTCCAGGCACAATGGACGGTATTGCTGTCAAATGTGTGAGATCCAGGGGATTTACTCTATATCTCACACACATCATTATTACCCAAACACCAGCACTAAGAACATCATCTTTCCACAGAGAGAATGTACAGAAGTAAGCATGCAATTGCAGCATAGTTGGCAAGCTATAAGCCATTGGCTGGAATATGGAATCAATTGGAAACTGAAGATACTTAAGATAGAGGGTATCTGTTGGAGCAAGAGCCTTCCACTGGGAGCAATGCATTTGCTTTTCAACAATATCCCTATAATGATGACCAAGTTGTACATGGGGCCTTTCAAGCTAAATGAGCCCTTTGAGATACTGGAGAAATTTGAAAGAATTGGCATGATATTAAAGAGTATCTGCTATCCTAAGTACTTCTTACAGGCTCCAATTAATATTCATACGCATATGCAACAATACAAATGCAAAGACTGGATGAACTGGAAATGTATTTATTCAAGTGGTGCTCTGAAGCCATTCCTACCAAGAGTACATTGGAAGCATTGGGAGTCATATGTGGACATTGTAGGAATATTTATCCAGAAGCGGATCACCAATGCCAACTTGACGCATCTACAGCTGTTGTGTGAGGAGTTTGTAATGGGATTTGAGCGGCTATACTACAAACATAAAGCTGAACATGTAGATCTCTGCCGCTACTGTATCCATTTTCTACTCCATCTTGCACAGTGTGTGGAGAATATTGGGCCTTGCTTCACCTTTTGGGAGTTTCCTATGGAGCAAATGTGTGGGGAGATAAGAAGACAAGTCAAGTCACAGGTACTACCATATCCCAATCTCATCAAGAATATTACCTTCAAGTCTGTCATGGATGTGATGAGTTGGCACATGGAGGACAGCCAGAAAGAGTTGGAAAATACTGAGGACAAATGTGCACATGGAGACACCTACACCTATGGCATTAAGAAGCTAAGCAGCCCCAATGCATGGGTAATCAGTTAAGTAATGCAAAGTTGGGTTGGGTGCAGCAAGCAACTAATTTTTATCAGGAAAACTCCACCAAGATATGCCGGATTTCTCATGGTCACAAGCAAACTTCTATACCATTCAATATGGAATTCACACAAACAAAAGCCAGAGCGCACCAATAAGGGGGACTAGAATCCAGCAAGGAGAAGGAATATATTGGCTAAATACCTAGAAGTTCTTTGCGGATATTGAGGAGGTATTCATGGCAGAAGTGGCAACAACCAAGCATATGTTTGCAAGATGTATATGTTACCAGCAGTACAAGGTATATGGCAGCTTTGCAAATATTACACTAAAAAGCCGTAAAATTGAGATGATAGAAGTATGTCAATGGCAGCAAGTGTGCGCATTTGTAGAGGTTTGTAAGCAGGAGGCCATAGTTTTTTTTGATTCAAACTATATGTGGAATACCCAAGGTAGTAGTGGGTAAGCAAATAAAGAAAGGTGATTCTACAGTGGAATATATGAATTGCACACGGGGAGGTAGAAATAGGAAATACCATTTGGTAAATTGGTACAGTAGCATTATACGGAACCAGTGGTAGGCTGTCATACTGCCAATATAATGCCATCAGAGTCTTGCTGTGAGGCCATCAAAATACTGTCAAGTTTCTTGCCATATAAGGCAATTGAATGTCCTGGCCAACTGGATTTACTTAAAATAGTTATAGAGCACTGAAAGACCATAACAGTACCATGCAAATATTGATACAGCACTGATAAAATATTGTCAAGTTTTATCCCTTTATTTGGCTGTAAAGTTAGTAAAACACTTTCATGATTTTGTCATAAGATTGTTAGGAGGGTCACTAATTCCAAGCTGCTATTATTATGATGGTCTCTAAGCAGGATCTTGATGGCTGATCTGGATTGGATCCACCCGCGGGACCAAATTATTTTTCATAGGGCAGAGATTGAGAAGTATGGGGGAAAAGCTGCAGCTCTCACTAATCAACACCATCAATTTAAAACAGCTTGATTTCCATAATAGCTATAAAGAATTACCAACAAGACAACAGCTATTACCACAAGAATTGAAGGCACATCCAGTTGAGCTACACCTAGTAAGGAGGATGAGTTAGCCAAGAAAGACAACCTATCTACCTCAGTCTCTATGTCCTCCATTGTACACAGAGTGGAAATCCAACTGGCAGTAAAGTAGCAACATCAACAAATCCAAGGACTACTACAGTGCCTACAGTGTAATTTTGGAACAGTTGCAGACATATCAAGAGGTTACTGCACTTCTTCAAGAGCTGTCCTCAAGAAAACACACCCAAATATTGCAAGGATTTATTGCAAACACTGGCATATGAGGTGCTGGACCTTGCAGTACCAGCTGAAGAACAGTATGTATGCAAACCAGTGAATAGACAATGCATAAAGTCATAGGGTTCCTGCCAAAGTCATGGGCAAAGGGCATTACTGCTGGGATACTTATTGAGTAGTGGATTTTAATGTTGCTACTTGTTGAGTGTGAGGTTGGCTTAATGATGGTGTTGGGTATAGTGACTTGTATAGGTCAGTAAAATCTACAGTTGAGCTGCACCTGGAGATTCAATGGAAATGTGCCAATTTATATGCCTGAACAGCTAGACCCCTGGTAGAGCCAGGAAGTAAGGAGTGTGAAAAAGAGGCAATAGCCAATCAATGTATAAAAATATAGGAGGTGATTGAGTATTCAGGATCATGCACCTTTCTTAACCATAAAGGAACAATTTTATGGAATTCAAGAAAGCAGCCAATTGAAGCACTTTGGCCTACAGGGGCAGACTATATGGCAGCCTGTGAGGCTACAAAAGAAGCAATGTGGTTGAGAAAGCTTTTTGAGGACTAAGGCTCATACCAAAGGCTCTGCTACATTAATTCAAGACAATCAAGGATGTACAGAATTAGGTAGAAATCCAACTTTTCATGCTGGAACTAAGCACATAGATACAAGACATCAATTCATATCAGAAGCTACAGAGAATAACCTGGCTAACTTAGTTTACTGTCCTATAGAAGAAGTGATTGCAGACATATTTGACAAACCAATAGCTATAGAAAAATATGAATATCTAGGATAACAATTAAGACTAGTTAATATGAATATCTAGTTGAGTGGGAGTGTTGCAAGTTATGTAATTACACCTAATTACAGATCTAACTTAGTCACTTTGATCATTACCTGCAAATCTTGAAGAATCCTTACTAAATTCCTTGTTGAGATATACTTGGAAATATTTTCATCAAACTTCTGGTACCCAGATCATAAATTTCTGCAAGCTATCCAAACAGCCCCAAACTTGGCACACATGTTCTTGGGAGCTTCCTGAGCATATCTTATGTGCTTGCTTTGCCATGAGCATGTGAAAGTAGAAATAATTCTTTACATTTGATAAATCATTAAGTGAAAACCACATAATCTTCTTGTTCCCCAAATCACTTCTAATATCTCCAAAACCTTGACAACACCTACCTCAATCAAAGATTGTAACTAACAATTTGAAGGAAAAGCACCAGCAGAATACCAGCAGACTATGAAATGAATTCCAAGCTTGAGATTTTTCACAGAGTATGGAAATCAGGTTGATTGCAAGTTTGTGAGATGGATTGAGTTAGTGTGGAAACACCAAAGATTTGTAAGATATTCACTTATTGGTATATTAAGCACAATTAAGGTACTCCTAGACAAACCTCTTAAAGTCAGTGCTAAGAATACCTTCAGGAAGTTCCCAAGATGCTGTATGCCAAGATTGGGGTGTTTTCAAAACTTCCAGGATGTCTATGTGTAAACTTAGTTGCAACTGAATAATTTGTACTCTAGCAAAATAGGTATTTACAGTCAAGTAGGCTGCCCTATATAGTCACACACATCATGTAAAGGGGACAGCAAACATCCACCAATACTGGTTAACGTGGGGAAAGTAGCGGGGAAGAGGGGAACAATTTCATAACCTAGAACCTGATTAAATCGGAATATTAAGTTTGCTATAAATAGTAGCTTTGCTCATGAGCCAGACAAGCAAGGTGATTAGTAGCCGGCTTATCACATGGTGATTAACCTACCACAATCGGGATAATACATCAGTATATGGACATTCAGGACTACCCACTTAGGACGCTTGACTTGCGCACGATTGAATCTTTTTTTCGGGGAAGAAAGGAAAATGGAATAGCTAGGATTTTACCTTTCCTTGTGTCGTAAAGGCTACACTCCAGACACTGAATGACTGTATTTCAGTTTGACGAAGACGACCACCCAACCCTAAAGAGCCGCACCATATCGGGCGGCTCTTTTGCGCATTTTTCGGTGGCCGAAAATCCCTCGGACTCAGAGTCCGACCCTGATCCCGAGACGGAAGAATTGTTGGAGCAAGTAATTCAAGCGGAATCTTTACCGAAGGCAGATAGCGAATTTATTGTCCCGTTGGAGGAGCCTTTTGTGGCCTCCCTGGTGGAAAATGCTACGGTTAACAGAAAGGTTGGACCTGAAGATTTCGAACAACTGAAAGTGATTGGACGGGGAGCGTAAGTACGCTAGTTAATCCGGTGGCCAGCCTAAACACTAACCGCCCTCTTTTGGCTTCTATTACTAGTTACGGGAAGGTATTTTTCTCTATTGTGCCTGGCTTGGGCCCTGGCTAAGTTTCTTTGGTCAGGTTCTTTTAGTTCGTCAAAAAGCCACCGGTAGGTGCTTCGCCATGAAGGTTCTCAAAAAGGCCTCCATTATTGTGCACACAAAAAACACGGAATACTCCAAAACCGAAAGAGCCATACTGGAAGAAGTCAGTCACCCGTTCATTGTCAAGTTGTTCTACGCTTTCCAAACCAACGCAAAGCTCTACCTGATTTTGGATTACGTCGCTGGCGGGGAGTTGTTCACCCACATGGCCAAAGAAAGGATGTTTGAGGAGGATGTTGCGCGATTCTTTACTGCTGAATTGGTGCTTGCGCTGGAACATCTGCACAGTCTTGGGATCATATACCGGTAGAGGATTGGACCATTCTATCAAATGGGATGTATGTGGTGCTCAACGATATTCCCTCACGTAGTGACTTGAAGCCTGAAAATTGTCTGCTGGACAACGAAGGCCACATTGTGCTGACCGACTTTGGACTCTCCAAAGTGGCACTGAACACCAACGATGGCAAAACCAACACCATGTGCGGAACCACTCAATATATGGTAATTTCCCCTGCTACAGTTGTCGTTGGCCATATTTAACCCCATCTTGCGACAGGCGCCGGAAGTCCTTCTTGAAGTGTACTATGATAAGGCAGTTGACTGGTGGTCTCTTGGTATCATGATCTACGACATGCTAACTGGCGCGGTAAGAAAAGACCAACCAACCAACCCCAACCCGCCTGTACTGACCTCCTCTCAGCCTCCATTCAAAGGCAGCAACCGTAAGAAGACCATGGAGGCCATTCTCAACAAAAAGCTTCGGTTCCCCAACTACATCTCTCCTGACGCCAAGGACCTCATGACCCGGTTGCTTCGAAAGTCCCCTGCTGTACGACTCGGTAGTGGACCTGACGGGGCCAGCGCCATCAAAAAGCACCCATTCTTCAGAACCATCGATTGGAAGGCACTCGCGCGTCGGGAAATCAAGTCGCCAATCATTCCCCTTTTGGTATAGCGGTTTGCTGGCATTGAATACAATCTATGAGTTACTAACTTTTCTGCCGTAGTCCTCAGCTGACGATGTGAGTAATTTCGATACTCAATTCACATCGCTCACCGTTCTAGAATCCCCCGCCTCACCTAGCCCAATAAGCGCAAGCTTCAATCGCCTGTTCCAAGGATTTAGTTTTGTTGACCGATCTACCTATCTACCATACCACGAATGATTCCCACCAATGATTCCTGAATCAACCGTCATCGCCTTTCCCATTCTATTTTATAGATAATCAATAAATTCTACCTAAGTTTAGGCAAACTGACATGGAACATGATTAATATCCCTACGAACAAGATTCATTAGGTTTAATGGATTTCTCTAGTTAAGCAACGTGTATAAACTCTTCCCGCCCCACCTAGTTCTTCGGCAAGATGGAAGCCAACCTTGAAACCATTATAAGCAACCTGTTTGTGATTTCCGTATTGTTTCAGGCTCTCAGATTGCATGTTTACTAAACTTGCCTCTTATTTCACCCAGCCTAGGCAATGATGGAGTTAAAGGAGTTTTGTTAGCTGACCACAATGGTCTGTGCTTGGCCTGTAAGTTTTATCCACTGGCTTCTCATCCAATCAGTAGATGCGTGTACTGAGCTCGGTGTTCTTTAGCCAGAGGAGCGGCTCCCGCAAGTGCCGCAGGCTTCATCTCATCCATTGCTAACCGTGCTCAGGAGCTGATGGTAACACAGGAAAACGACGCCCCCGCTGTGAGCATCAGCATAGAGACACAAGAACAGTAAGTGAGATCTAATCTTACCAACCCTTCATGCTCTGACACCTTACCGACTCTTGTAGCACTATCGTCATCCGTAGAGAGAAAGAAATGACCCTCGCCATTTATAAATAGGTTATTGTAATAGCAAATGTACCGATAAAGTAATTCTCAATGCTACGACACCATACTGAGCAGTGTGGCCGGAACCAATATATATCATTCAATCCACTGAACAGGCAAACACACGCCTCTTAATGACTGTGACTAGTTGGGCTATCACCAGCACCATGATGATGTTGATGTGGTTCATGATCATTCAGCGACTGATAGAGCAGATCATGTGGTATTCCATCGGTCAGTATGCTACGTGTGGGATGACTTCATTTATCAACGAATCTGATCTGCAATGCTGGGCTGAGAGGAGGCTCTACTCCTGCGCCAGCATTTGGCTCCTTGTGAGAATTTTATTGCCCTGAATCATATAATATAAAATGCACATAGTACATCGGTTGTCACAGATGTATCCAGGCACAAGCCTAAAGATACTTTCGACACCCAGTCAAAAAGCAACGTTACTTTGAGCACTCTGGACCTCAATATGAATGTTGCTCGCTCGCCACCTATTTCATACCCCCAACGTGTGTCTTCCCTTCAACACCTTCATCTCGAGTTGAACAAAGAGCGACTCTCGTTGCTAGACGAAATCAACGAACTTAAAAGAATCAGTTTATCCCAGACAACTCGAAATGCCAGAATCACGGAAAGTGGTACTTATGTCGAGGAAAGGGCGGGGGTATGCAACAGCAGAACTAACAGCCCAAGATACTTGTCGAACGCCTCACCCATAATGGAGGAAACGGGCGAACTCAGCGAAGACGTAGATAGCTTCAATACTCGTAGTGATGAGAGTATCCATGTAAACATGTACATCCCTTATCCAATTCCCAAGAATAATGGCATCTCCCCGTACTCGAGGATCCAGCCCTCAATGGCTGATGACAGCCCTGTCTTCAAAGGCACTCTTTACAAGTTAGGGAGAAACCGCCAGTGGCAGGAGCGCGAATTCCGCACCGATGGATTTCTTCTTGTTTGCCTAACGACCAAGAAGATTAAAGTCAATCCAGGTAGTGTGTTGTTGGCCAGCTACACCACCGCAGAAGATCCCGAGCTGCTTGCCCATTTCTACCCGACTAGTCCACCATTACCTCGTATATCACACCCCCTGATCGCAACTGCTTGCATAGGGGGGAAAACCCCCGATCATGGTCAATACGTTGACTTTTATCAGCCACCGAAGTGGATCATTCCTCTGAGTGATGTGTTAGAGGTGACCTTATTGACACGTAACCGCTACAAGATGAAAAAATGCTTTGTAATCCACACATCAGAACGGAAGTACATCCTTCGAGCACGAACTGAGATGGAAACCAACTGTTGGCTCTATCTACTAAGACGCACGCTCCTTAGCCAGTTGCCAAGTTTATCGAACTACGGCTCGTCTGGTTCCTCCAATCTTCGCCTCTCACAGCTTCCCTGCAACGAGAGCAGGAATTGATTCGTAGTCTGTGGAACGTCCTATGTACTATTTAATAGACCTTGTATACGTAATTGATGAATAACAGGTACCCAGCCTGTAGCGTTCATCGAGGCAGCTTCGGTTCCATGTACATAGCACTCAGCATTGTATTAAAATGGCTTTATTATTAGTGAGAATGAATGCATTCTTTACAAGCTAGTAAAAGTTGGTTTTATCTAAATCAAAGATGTATCTACGTATATTCATCGGATTGTGCTGGAGTGGTTTTCGCCTTGGCCTTAAAGCTTTACATACCACTTCTTGTAGTCCATCAGGTATGCGATTGGCACGTACACAAGGAGGGCCCACACAAGAGACCATATCAAGCTAGCAAGATGGGCAGGCAGCCAGGAAGCAAAAACCACGCTATATATCACATTGTATAGGTTTGACATCCCATTACGGCTTCCATGTCCGCTGTAGGGAACGGGTATGGAGAAGAAGATGCTGGCGAGGTTCTCCGAGAGCACATACAGGAACAGCGGATTCTTACCAACCACTACAAACATATTGAAAAGGTGGGCTATAGGGCGGATCGGAGATTGCAGGAGATTCTTAATATCGATCAAGAAGATGAAGATAGCCAGCAAAAGGATGGATATGCCGCCAGTCAGCAGAACAAAGGTTGGTGTCCACAGCGGCTTGGAAATGGGAATCCCGGTATGAATGAATATGGCAAGCACGATTCCAATCAAGGCGATCATGGTGTAATGGCACACCCTCTTGTACCGGAAAGATTTTTCACTGAACTCGGTGCGATGTTTGACAACGTCAATGCCAACCATCATGCCTATCCAGCAATTGATGCATGAGGTGATGGTGGATAGCGAACCTTCTGGGTCAAACGGTAGCTGCTGGTATGTATGAGAAAGCCCGAAGATATTGGTATCGAAGTAGCTTTCAGCAGAGCATTCGATGGTGAGAATGCCATGCCCACAGCCTGGAACGTTCACTCCGTAAGTCAATGCCAGCCACAACAGCAGGGCACTCAAGGGGAATCCGTATCTGAGGTAAAGATACTGATAGCGGTTTTTTTCTTGATGACAGGTGATGTAGAGCGCCGTGAGCACCAGATAACAGATTGCCAGCCTTTGGAGCACCCCAGGGATTCTCAGAACTCTTGGGAAATCGGGGGAACTGAAAGGAAAGAGGTTCACCCATAAACCAATCAAGAAGATCAATACAAACCGTTTGACAACCTTGATCCATAACCTCTTTCCCTCTAGCTTGCCCCGGTTGGCAGCCATAGCCAACGGGATGGCTAATCCCATAATGAAGACAAAATTGGGAAAGATCGCATCAGCCAAGGTAAAGCCAAACCATTCGGGATGCTCCATGATAGGAAACGGCTCGGGCTGGTAGTTGACCATGATCATGAAAATGATGGTGAACCCACGACAAACATCCAACGAAACCAGCCGACCACTTTTTTTAGGTTGCCCAATCGTCTCTTGATTGATTTCGACGCTCGTTTGCTGTGGGTCTTTCCGGTCAAGACTAGCAGGATTATCCATCTTGTACGATTTGAAGCGGAAAGGGAAGTTATTTACAATTAGGAGCGTTGAATGGGATGATTCAGCCCATTTATTGAGTTCTAGGCAGAACCTCTGTTTGTTAATCCCCCGTAGGTCACTGCATTACATAGCATCATAGCCTATAGTATCATTACATAGCATCATAGCCTATAGTACCATTACATGGCATCATAGCCTATAGTAACATTACTGTTTAATCTCCGTCTCAATCCGTTTCAATTCCTTCTGTGCAGCGCTTTCTGGAGAAGGAAATTTCCCTGGATCCTTCCCTGGATCCACCAGGTATAAATATCGAATATCGACAATAATACTACCAGCCATCCTCAAATAAGGCAATGCTCCTTAAGACATACACCTCCGCGATTTTCTGCTTGGCTTTCACTTTACAGCCATGTTATGGCCATTGGCATTCCCGTCAGACAACCCGGTGGGAATAAGAACCCAAGCCCTGCAGTTGACGACAATGCATCCATGCCTCACGACCCCCCTAACTAGCCATCTTCCATGATATTTAATTCCAATTATGCCACTTATGCCACCTATGCCCAAACATACTCCTTTTGATTAGGATGCCTATTGGTCAGCAAGATCTTTCAATAAATCATTAAAAATTTTTGATGGAATTGAGAACTGGTCGAGAAATTTTCTCGTTACTTTGATATCCCCACTAGTTGCCCCCAGTCATTACTGTTTGTCTGACTTTCAACTTTTATTCGCCAAAGGGGGTCATTCAGGTCACATACGTTAGAAAGCATGCTTAGCATTGTCAGAAACTTCTCCAGACTCTCGGTCCAAACCAGCCGCACTTTGACACCCGTGCTCTCGAGCACCAGCAACACTCAGGTGTTGTTGGGTTGCCGCAAACCTTTCGGCTCACCATTCCAGCCATATCAACCCATCCAGGTCTGCGCCATGTCCACCCTAAACCAAGTGATTCGCGGGTGCCGCAAGCAAAAGAGCAAGCTGTCCAAGTCCCCTGCTTTAGAAAAGTCGCCACAGCGCAAGGGTGTGTGTACCAAGGTCTACACCACCAAGCCCAAGAAACCCAATTCTGCGCAACGTAAGGTTGCTCGTGTTAGACTTACCACCGGAAAGACCATTATCGCGTATATTCCTGGTGAGGGACACAACTTGCAGGAGCATAGTGTTGTACTAGTTCGCGGTGGAAAGGTTCCCGATTTGCCAGGTGTAAAATATCATTATTATCCGTGGTGCCTTGGATTGCCAAGGCGTTCCCAATAGAACTACCTCCAGATCCAAGTATGGTTAACAAGAAAGCCCGCTGAAAAAGAAGGAGAAATAAGCCCAATCTCCACAACTACATTCATGCACTCATTTACAATCAATAAACCATATTCATTCATAGTACGCTTCACTATACTGTACTTAGTTCATTCGTAGTACGCTTCACCTATACTGTAACTAGAGGAACTTCGGATAAAAACCTGTGGCGGTTAAGCGATGCGACTAATTTAAACAATCCTAACTTTAGCTAGACCCAAACATGGATTTTTATTTAAACAATCTAAAATCAACTAGACCACCTTGGATTTTTTTGCCGTAGGTCCTTTTGGCAAAATCCTTGAACAAGAAGGTGAGTGGGATAACATAGCTAGCGTTCAAATACACCGCCCAACGACCCTCGTCACTTGTTAAACAGTCATCCACAAACAAGTAGCTAAGGGCTAGACTGATTCCAATCACAAATTGGGTGATTTGCATGGAGGTTAGGTATTTCTTACCCGGAAGGGGGAATATCCCAGACAGGTTTTAGTATGTAGTAGAAAATACATGATGGTATGAATGAATGAAATTAAATACAACGAAGATCCATATAGGCGTGGCACTATGGAGGGTCCCATACCACATGGTGATGATTGCCCCGGCATGATGGAAGGTCTGGAAGAAAGGAAGGAGCGGCCGGCCTTGACATGGAAAACAGTGAGCGTCGGTGCACAATTGGACGGGCCTA